>JBBPBX010041966.1:0-17329 GCA_038048925.1 Garcialebias charrua | reverse complement strand
TTTTTTTTTATATATACTTTTGCTTCTGAGGGTTCCCAAAGCCAGAAGCTCGGGGAGTGGGGGTGGGGGGTTTCGACCTTTTGCTGCAGTAGCTCCTAAACTGTGCATTGGACTGCCCCTCCATCTCAGACAGGCCTCGTCATTATCTGTTTTAAAATGTTCTTTGGTTTTTAACACCTTGTAAAGGGTTGTTTTTATTTATTTACCTGTTCGTAAATTTTGTAGATTTTATTGTTTATTTAAATGTTGTTGTTTGATCAGATTGTACCTGTACACATTTTGTTGTTTATGTTACCTGTTTTTTTTTTGCCTTGTGTTTTTATTGTGGCACTTTGGTCTGCTGTGCTGTGTACAGTGCTTTGCACATAAGACTGTGTTGTTTTGTTGGCTGTTGTGTTTGTTTTGTCCACCTGTCTTTATTTTTCATCTGCCCAGGCTGAAAATTAGCTATTGTGCGAGATGCGGCACATTCATATTCTTGGAATATTGATGAACGTGCACTGGACTTTTAAAGAAAAGCATTAAAGGAAACTAACTGAGCCCTACGTTAGAACGATACTTGGGTTTATCGAGTTTAGCTGCTGTGCTCATTGTTTACATCGCTGCTGGTTCTTATCAGCTTGACATCCACTTTAGTTTTACTTCTTTTTTCCCAGCCTTGTGACCTCTGATTTGGCATATCCTCATGACCAGTGGGCCGTTTCTATAATCTTGTGATCTAAGGTATTTCAACCCTATGAAACGCAGATGGGAAGAGAAAAGCAGTTATTTTTCCATGATAAAACAAGTTCAAAAGCCGAAGAAAGTCAGCTTGATAACTTAGATTAAAATCTGCTCTGATCCTCTCAAATTCATTCATTCAACCTTTATTTATACAGGCTAGCCTCGTTGAGTCACAGGGGACTCATTTACAAGAGGGACCTGTCTCACTCACACCAAACAACCATCCACTCTCACACTCACACCTAGGGTCAATTTAGAGTCACCAATCAGCCTAACAAGCATGTTTTTTGGTCTGTGGGAGGAAACCGGAGTACCCGGAGGAAACCCACGCATGCACGGGGAGAACATGCAAACTCCACCCAGAAAGGCCCTGGACCGGGATTTGAACCGGCAACCTTCTCGCTGAGAGGCAGCAGCTCTACCAGTTGTGCCAACGTGCTGCCCAAATGTTGATCAGCAGGTGTTTCAGTACCTAAATATCTGCACAACCCGAACTATACAGTACAATGAAATCTCAGAGCTTTGCTTCCCTAAAACCGAAAATAAAGACAGTTTAGAGTCTGTTGGTCAAATGTGGAACTAGAAGGGAGTGATTGTGAGTGAAACTGGCTCTGTGCTGACCTGTTTCCTCCTAGTGTGTGTGTGTCGTAACGAGATTTCATCTGCAGCCAGAGAACATTCACTCCTCGATGACCTCAGATTTTCTGTCGAGATTGTTCTTTTTTCTAATCTTAAGCAGCGCCAATTTGTTCCCTGTATGCCAAGCCAAGTGGCAGGGATCAGGTATATCCTGTTTGAAGAGTTCAGGAAGTTAACTTAAAGTTAAACAACAACGGATCTCCTCTCCCTGTGCAAATACACAAGATAAACTGCGGTGGAACGTGCCTGACTGGGACTGAAAGGCCTGGAGTGGACACAGGAGGAACACATCTCTCTGTTTGTGTGTAAATAACCACTTTTTTGTTTGTTTCCTCTCGTACTGCCGCCCTGCTGTGCTGCAGAGTTGTACTCTAGTGTTCTGAGTGAAGCAGTGGTGGACTGGGGCAGCATGGGCCCCGGAGAGGAATGGGTTAACTCAGCCACACACGAGGAAGAGCTGGGTAAGACTCAACTCTCCTCGTGAAATGGAAGCAAATCCACACTGGAGCACCAGAACAAGTGGCTGCAGCATCACTGATTGAGTTCAGCTTAAAGCTGCAAACTAAATGAAACATAAAAAACATCGTACTGAACCTTTAAATTGTGACGTTTGAAAGAGCATGTAATGTGCAGATCTTAAATCAGGGTACGCACTCGATGTAAACAAAGCACTCGGCTGAATCCTCCGAAAACCAATGTGGAAGCTGCACATTGACCTGTACTGGCCGAAGTCTGTGCTGGGAAACAACGATGAAGTAACCATTACAGTAGTCCCTCGTTTATTGTGGGGGTTACGTTCTGGACACACACAAACACCCTCCCCGCAATACGTGAAAAACCGCGAAGTAGGAGTGCTGTATTTTATTTATTTATTTATTGACATAGATTTCCGAGTTGAAACAACAAACCAAAACAGTTCCGTTAACTAATAAATTTAAATTGAATAAACTAAAGCAAAAGTTTATTAATCAAGATAACTTGATAATGTTTATTCACTCAACTTGAAATTTTAAGTTGAGTGCGTAGTAAAGCCTTAAAATTATAAGGCTTTAGAAACCCATATACCGTATTTTCCGGACTATAGGTCGCACCGGAATAAAGGTCGTTTTGTCCAATTATTGCCAAAAAATTGGAAAAATCCATAAACGGGTCGCACCTAAATATAGGTCGCACCTACGTCACCGCCGACGTAACGCGTCATCCACCGCTGACGTGACGCGTCACCACTGAGACAACCCGGAAATATGGGCCGAGTGTTTAGCTCTGTTGCAAATGTCTGCCACAGGAGCACACAGCAAGGCTTTTAAGAAAATTAACACGGTAAAAACAATTATTTGTTTGCTAAAAATTATAGCTGACATTATAGCACAAGGGTTAGTGGTTTATTAGCCGAGTGTTTTATTAGCTATTTGCTAAAATATACACGGAAATAAAACGGAAGCTAACACGAGATGGAATTCCATCTCTAAAAAAACGAATAAAAAATCGAATTTTATCTCAAATGTTTAATACAGGGCAACAGTTTGTAAATTAAACTCATATAATTACACTCTGTAAGCTAAAAAAATATCCGCCGAGTGGGTTTATGAGCTATTTTTTTATAATATACACGGAAATAAATCGAAGCTAACAGAGACGAGTCCGTGTCTCTAAAAACACGAATAAAAAATCAAATTTTATCTCAAATGTTTCATACAGGGCAACAGTTTGTAAATTAAACTCATATAATTACACTCTGTAAGCTAAAAAAAAATATCGCCGAGTGGTTTATGAGCTATTTATCTAAATAGTAGGTATCTGTTTACGGTAGCTAACCGCTAACAACGAAGCTTAAAGAACATTTTTTTTAAATCTCAAACATCTCATAAAGCTAGTCAGTTGTAAATGTCCATACAGTGATTACATTCTGTAAGTTTGATAAAAATCTGTACTGTGGTTCTTGACTTATCTTGCTAACAAACAGCAAACAGAAGTTACCTCCAGAGCAGGAGGCCGGGTAGCGACAGTCAGTCCGAGCAGAGGAGGCTTTTTTCGGACACATGAGCTGGAAACGGTCGGTGGACTCTCTGGAAGTGTCCCCTAGTGGACAAAAGTGGTACTGCACCATTTTTTGCCAAAATGAAAAACGGTCACATCTGAGCCAAAAATTGGTCTAAAAATATGGGGAAAAATCCATAAATAGGGCTCACCTCTCTATAGGTCGCAGGGCATGCAAATTAGGCAAAAAGCTGCGACCTATAGTCCGGAAAATACGGTACTTACCAGGCTTGGTCGGGTTCTGATCGGCTCTCTAGCCCTTGAGAACCAAGACTCTGAGAGTGCCGGACCTTCGGATAGCCAGCTCAAAACCACACAATGGTCCCGATCGAGCCCAAATCCAGATGAAAAAAGTCCAGTGAGCTCCAGAGAAAACGCCGGACCTCCAAGCAATGCCTCCTTGCTCCAAAGGCCTCATTTGCCGGCAAGCGGCACTCAGATTGACTGATGAGGTCCGGTTCTGGTCCAATTCCCAATCGGTTCCATACGGCTCTGCATCCACTCAGCACTGAAGCCACTACGAATAAAGACCAAACATTTTTGGATCAGATCAAAACTTTTCCTCTAGTTCAGCAGAAAGTAACTTTGGCTTTTAGGTAATGCAGTCCTTTTGACAGGCGATACCAGCGGATTCGGATGTTGTCAGTCCATACAATGGGCGCTATCAACTGTTATCATCCCCATATGTAGCGGTGAAGCTGTCACAATCTACCTCCTAGCATGTTTAAAAGAACATTATCAGCGTTATCGCTGTGAGTAGGCGGCGTGTTTCTGTGAACCCGGAAGTGTTGTGTTTTTTTTTTCAGCTGATGTAACCGTTTTCCTAAACCTAACCTTAAACCTGACCCAGAGGACCAACCCTAAACCTAACCCCCTCACCCTTGTGCCTAAACCTAACCAAGACCCTAAACCTAACCCAAGACCCTTTACTCTAAACCTAACCACATAGCTAAAGACGGAGTCTGCTGTCCTCGCTTGTAACGGTGACAACGTACCTTTAAACCTCCTAGGAGGTACAGGAGGGGCAATCTGACCGCTACGTATGGTTGATAACATCCGAAGCGGGTGCAACGTGGCGATACTGTGTAGGTTTATTGAGGGAAAACTACAAAATGGCAGCGTCTTTGAGTTTTTTGGTTATTTTTTTTATTGTATCCTGTACTGTCCTGATTACGTGAGTAATACTGAAGTTGACAATCGTGTGTCGTGTACAATCTTACTTTGAAAAACCACAAAAGAGCGAGTCTGCAAAAGTTGAACCCCAAATAGTGAGGGACTACTGTACTGTACATCCAAATCAGTGAGTTTCTTGATCCCAAACAGTTCATCATCGTGACCCATTTTCAGTCACTTTGGCTATTTCTGTATAAACAAACTCATGTAGTAGTTGGCATCTGCCTGTTCACAGAGTGTAACCAGTGATATGAGGAAAAATAATAGCAAATGTTATTTATTTTAGAAGTTTTTGGGTCTCGGTCTTCATGAAAGTGCACCGAGTACCTCTAAAGTGAGATCAATGCTGCAGCACTTCTTTCATCTGATGTGATTCAGTGTGGATTTCATGAACACTCAGGAGAGTGAGCGTGAACTGAGTGAGGGAGTGAACATAATGGAAGACAATGAGGCAGAAGAAGGATTAATCACGAAGCATTCCTTTGTTATATTACTTTTCCGTGGGGGTGCAAGTCAAGGTTTGATACATTCGTAGGTTTGAGGGCCACGATTCGCTCCAACATGAAAAAGAAACAAATGCTAAATGATACTTTCTTCAGATAGTAGTAATGCTCCCAGAAGCAAAGAGAGAAAAACAAACCACCCTTGTTAGTGAGGAAGACGTAAAGTAGCAGGGCGGCAATTTAGGATTTTGTCAACTGGGAAATGTACCGTATTTTCCGTTGTATAGGTCGCACCTGTGTATAGGTTGCATTGTCCAATTTTTATCAATAAATTGGAAAAATCCAGCAATAGGTCGCACCAGTGTATAGGTCGCACCTACGTCACTGCCGACATAACGCGTCATCCACCGCTGACGTGACGCGTCACCGCTGAGACAACGCGGCAATATGGACCGAGTGTTTAGCTCTGCTGCAAATGTCTGCCACAGGAGCGCACAGCAAGGCTTTTAAGAAGATTAACACGGCAAAAACAATTATTTATAGCTGACATTGTAGCACAAGGGTTAGTGGTTTATTAGCCAAGTGGTTTATTAGCTATTTGCTAAAATATACACGGAAATAAAACGAATGCTAACAGAAGAGTCCGTCTCTCAAAACACGAATAAAAAATCGACTTTTATCTCAAATGTTTCATCCAGGCCAACAGTTAGTACATTAAACCCATATAATTACACTCTGTAAGCAGAAAAAATACACCGAGTGGTTTCGAAGCTATTTATAACGTAAACAGAAATTAAACCAATGCTAACATAGAAGAGTCCGTGTCTCAAAACACAAATAAAAAATCGAATTTTATCTCAAATGTTTCATCCAGGCCAACAGTTAGT
The DNA here is from genome assembly GCA_038048925.1 of Garcialebias charrua. Lineage (NCBI taxonomy): Eukaryota > Metazoa > Chordata > Actinopteri > Cyprinodontiformes > Rivulidae > Garcialebias > Garcialebias charrua. The sequence continues at coordinate 11,427 of JBBPBX010041966.1, read as the reverse complement.
ACATTAAACCCATATAATTACATTCTGTAAGCAGAAAAAATATACACCGAGTGGTTTCGAAGCTATTTATAACGTAAACAGAAATAAAACCAATGCTAACATAGAAGAGTCCGTCTCTCAAAACACAAATAAAAAATCAAATTTTATCTCAAATGTTTCATCCAGGCCAACAGTTAGTATATTAAAGCCATTTAATTACACTCTGTAAGCAGAAAAAATATACACAGAGTGGTTTCGAAGCTATTTATAACGTAAACAGAAATAAAACCAATGCTAACATAGAAGAGTCCGTTTCTCAAAACACGAATAAAAAATCAAATTTTATCTCAAATGTTTCATCCAGGCCAACAGTTGGTACATTAAACCCATATAATTACATTCTGTAAGCAGAGAAAATATACACCGGTTTCGAAGCTATTTATAACGTAAACAGAAATAAAACCAATGCTAAAAACAGAAGCTAACTGAAGCTCACCGCTAATAAAAGATATATTTTTTTTAATCTCAAACATCTAATAAAGCTACTCACTTGTAAATGTCCACACTGTGATTACATTCTGTAAGTTTCAGAAAAATCCGCTGAGTGGTTCTTGACTTATCTTGCTAACAAACCGCTAACAAACACAGAGCTAAAGGAAGTTACATCCAGAGCAGCAGGCCGACAGAGTCAGTCCGAGCAGAGGAGCTTTTTTTCGGACACATGAGCTGGAAACGGTCGGTGTACTCCTCTAGAAGTGTCCCCCTAGTGGTACTGCACCATTTTCTGCCAAAATGAAAAACGGTCATAACTGAGCCAAAAATTGGTCTAAAAATATGGGAAAAAATCCATAAACGGCTCGCACCGGTGTATAGGCTGCAGGTCTCAAAAAAAACAACATAAAAAGGTGCGACCTATACACCGGAAAAAAAAGGTACTATAAAACAAAAAAAATCATAAATTTGTCTTTTTTTTTCCAAACCAAAATAAAGGATCCTCCCCCCCCAAATCAATTAGACTTGGACTTCATGCAAAACTAAAAGCATCAGAACTGAATCAGATCTTTCAATGTAAAAATATAAAATTAACAAAATGCCAAACATCTATTAGTGTGGCATTCAGACACAGAGTCTGAATTTATGCACTTAAAGACTAAAACTATGCAATAAAGTATTTGTCAGCATTACCATGAATAAAAAAATGCCCACCAGTGAAATATTAACCTGTTGTTTTCCAGCTTCATTGGTCATGACCAGCCATCAGCCAAAAAGTCTCACATATTTAGTTTTGTTTCATATTTACACCGATTTAATAATAATAATAATAATAATGAATTCAATTTATAATTAGACTAAAACATTGCAGCCGTGCACTTAATAAACATCCTGTTGGCTCTGGCTGCTTAATTTGTGCACATAATCTGTTCAGAAAGAGACCAAACATATCAACCTGTTCACCATGTGAAATGAAGTGCATCACACTGACGTAAATGCTTGCTCTTCCCGGTTCCATAAATCCTAAGCAAAATGGTGTTAAATCCAAAATTTGACCACATTCTGCAGCAATCACAACATCATGGCTATGTAGGAGAAGGATCCGGGTACTGAAACGGCCTGCCTGCAGCCCAGACCTTTCATCATCAACGACAACAACAACGACGACGACGACAACAACAACAACAACATTCAAAAGCGCCTTTCAGGACACTCAAGGACACTTAACAAACCAATACAGTTCAAACAATATCAGTGACAAATTGTAATGTAAAATGCATAAAGATTATAAAATGCTAAATAATAAAAATACATTTAGTAAAGTTAATGATAAGCTAGTCTAAAGAGATGTGTTTTCAGGGCTGTCTTGAACAGAGAAAGGGAGGTGGTGTTTCGAAGGTCTGACGGTAGAGCGTTCCAGAGGTGAGGGGCAGAGCAGGTGAAGGCCCTGCTCCCCATGGTGGAGAGGTGGGCAGAGGGTACATGGAGTTGTAGTGAAGAGGAGGATCTGAGAGAGCGTGATGGTAGGGCTGTGCGATATGACGATATATATCGTGGGAACGATAGAAACGTGTCTATCGTTCTACTTTCCTTCTATCGTCTCTATCGTGATAAATAAGAATAAAAAAACAACTGTAGAATAAAAAAATAACGGTCGCAAAGAAGCTTCATATTGTGGTTTTGCGAGATGACGGCGCTGCTTTATGTTTGACGCACGCGCGGGTTTGCGACACATGCTTTACGTTGTTAAACTCGAGTTCAACAGAGCCGGCATGAAGCCGGTGTCACCAGATATCTATGGGTGTCACAACATGGAGAAACAGCTGCGCAGGCAGCCCAAGAAGAAGAACTTTTACCAAAAAGAGGGGGAAGCTCACCTTGTTAGCTTCCATTATTTCGCTCCGCTGAAACTCGGAGACAAAATGGGTCCAGAGGACACGAAGTCCAACCGAGTCCGAACTCGGGTCCAGTTAACCAATACAAAACAGACCAGAGACACAACAGAACCGGAATCAAACGCAACGTTTTCTCTTTTCTGTTTCTTTGCCTTGTTTACTCCAGTCAGAGCGGATTTCTTCTTCGTGGGTTTTATTAGCAGCCGTTGTTTTACCGCCACCTGCAGGAAAATTTGGACCAAAGTAGGTCCAAAGTTGGACCAAAGTTTCTACTTTGGTCCAAATTTCCTTGTTCTTTTTGTTCACATTCTTATAATTGTAACTGTATCTGTAGTAAAATAAAATAAAAAATAAAATAAAAACTTTGGTCCAAATTTTTCCTGTACACACACACACATCGTGTTGTATATATACAACACGATGTGTGTGTGTGTGTACAGGAAAAATTTGGACCAAAGTTTTTTTTTATATCGTGATATATATCGTTATCGTGATATAAAAAAGTCCATATCGTGATATATGATTTTTTCCATATCGCCCAGCCCTACGTGATGGGATGGAGATTTGCAGGAGGTCAGAGAGATAAGGAGGGGCAAGGTTGTGGATAGCTTTGAACATGAGGAGTAGAATTTTGAAGATGATACGTGATTTAACCGGGAGCCAGTGGAGCTGCTGCAGGACAGGAGTGATGTGGTTATAGTAGGAGGTTTGAGTGATGACACGGGCAGCTGAGTTCTGGACCATCTGTAACTTGTGGAGAGATTTGTTGGGGAGGCCATAGAGAAGGGAGTTGCAGTAATCGATACGGGAAGTCACAAGACTGTGCACCAGGATGGCTGTGGAGCGGGGTGTGAGAGAAGGACGGAGACGGTTAATATTACGGAGGTGGAAATAGGCAGACCGAGTAATATTGTTGATGTGTGAAGTGAAGGAGAGAGTGGTGTCGAGGATGACACCGAGGCTCTTGACCTGAGGGGAGGGGGATAGCAGAGAGTTGTTAAGGGGGACGAGAAGATGTTCTGATTTTGAAATAGAGTTTTTGGTACCGACGAGAATGATTTCTGTTTTGTTGCTGTTTAGTTGAAGGAAATTGTTAGAAAACCAGTGATTTAGCTCATTGAGACAGTCGGTGAGGATGGAGGGTGGGTGGGTGGAGTTAGGTTTTGATGACAAGTAGAGCTGTGTGTCATCAGCATAACAGTGGAAATGGACGCCGTATTTGCGGAAGATGTGACCTAGAGGAAGGAGGTAAATGATGAAGAGGAGGGGTCCGAGGACAGAGCCTTGGGGGACACCCGTGGAGACAGGGGAAGACTGGGAACGGAAGGATTTAAGCTGAATGAATTGAGTGCGGTCAGAGAGATAGGAGTTGAACCAGTCTAACGGGGTACCTGAGATGCCAATGGAGGTTAGTCTGTTGAGGAGGATAGAATGACAGATGGTGTCGAAGGCAGAACTTAGATCAAGAAGAATGAGGATGGACAGAAGACCAGAGTCAGCAGCAAGAAGAAGGTCGTTAGTAATTTTTACTAGAGCTGTTTCGGTGCTATGGTGGGGGCGAAATCCAGATTGAAACTCTTCATAAATGTTGTTGTTGGACAGGTGAGAGTGAAGTTGACTAGCAACAGTTTTTTCAAGGATCTTGGAGATGAAGGGCAGATTGGAGATCGGACGAAGATTACTGAAGTTGGTGAAGTCAAGACCTGGTTTCTTGATGATGGGGGTGATGGCAGCAGATTTGAAGGCTGTGGGAACAATGCCAGAGGTTAGGGAGGAGTGGATGATATTAGTGATGATAGGGAGCAGAGACGGGAGACAGGATTTAACAAGAACTGTGGGGAATGGGTCAAGTTGACAGGATGAGGACTTAGACTTGCTGATAGTGGCAGGGCTTCCGACTTGGGACCCGAAGGACGCGGGTTCGCACCCCGGCCACTACACACCTTGGGGTGTCTATGAGTGCACACCTAATTCTCCAGCTCCCCGGGCGCTTTCTATGGCTGCTCACTGCACCACCTGGTGGTGGTTGGGTTAAATGCAGAGACGAATTTCGTCTGTGTATGGGAAACATACACAGATGACAAAAAAGGACATTATTGTTATTATTATTATTATTATTATTATTATAATGTCAGCAATGTCATCAGCAGAGGGGAGGGAGAAGAAGGAGAAAGGGAGGGAGGGATGGGGGAGTTCAACAAGGATGCCATGTGAGAGGGTAGAGAGTTAGGAGATGAGACAGAACGGTGAAGGAGAGAGAACAATGTTTTTGAATTACCAACATTGGAACTGATGATGTCTGAGAAGTAGCTGGATTTGGCTTGAGAAATACTGATCCTATAGAGAGCATTTGGCACATCATAAAGAGGAAGGTGCGACAAAGAAGGCCCAAGACGATTGAACAGTTAGAGGCCTGTATTAGGCATGAATGGGAGAGCATTCCTATTTCTAAACTTGAGAAACTGGTCTCCTCTGTCCCCAGACGTCTGTTGAGTGTTGTAAGTAGGGGTTGAACGAGTGCATAATTTTTAAACTCGACATTAACATAATAATACTGTACTGTACTCGAGAGTAGAGCTTGAGTAGTTGATGATGTCATAGGATCTCAAGATGCAAAAAATAATTAACTAATTAAAACAGCAAAAAAAAAAATTATGTTATATTTATTATTTACAAAAAAAGACCAACAAAACATTGGGAACATCTAAAATGCTTCTACCATTTATCTTACAGCAAATAAGTCACAGGAAACCCAAAACTGTTAGTTATTATTATTAAGCTGCAAAAGTGAAAAAAATGTGCGGCACGTCAAAAACGAAACTAAAAACAGTGGGGCAGTTGACCACCCCGCACCACCGCCTGTGGTGCTGCGCATTAGATTTAGTTTTAGAAATTAATATGTTAATAGGATTTTGTAGGTTTTGAGATTATTTTTTTTTGCCTTTTATTTGTGAAACAAGGTCAGAAGAAGCTGGTTCTGGTTCAGTCGATTGGACCCGGTGTTACACCATATTCTGTGACCTGCAACAGTTCATGCAACAGAATATGGTTTAACACCGGTTCGCAACGCGCTCCAAACAGGAAGTTGATTCATTTTCTGTTCTGTAACTGCGACGTGATGACGTCACTACGAATACTCGACTTGAAATGAAAAAACTTGATAGAGGTCCAAGTAATCGATGCGTCGATTACTCGAGTAGTCTGTGAAAGCCCTAGTTGTAAGAAGAAGGGGGGATGCCACACAGTGGTAAAAATTGACTTGTCCCAACTTTTTGGGGATTTGTTGACGCCATGAAATTTTGAAACAACATATTTTCCCTTAAAATGATACATTCTCTCAGTTTAAACTTTTGATCTGTGATTTGTGTTCTATTCTGAATAAAATATTAGATGTTGGCACCTCCACATCATTGCATTCAGTTTTTATTCACAATTTGTTTAGTGTCCCAACTTTTTTGGAATCTGGTATAGGTGCTGTTTTTGTATGACATCCCTTGACAAGGATGCCTTCAGTCAGCACAACGTTATGACGTCACGTGCACCTACCTGATCTGATCACAACGGGAGAGGAAAGAGTGCAAATGTCGGCAGTGTGGACATTTTTTAAACGTTGTAAACTGATAGCAGAGCTGCTATTTGCAATGACTGCTCAGCGTCTGTGACGCAAGGAGAAGCAAAAACGAAGTCCTACAACAGTTCAAACCTAATTGACCAAGAAGTGTTGGAGTAAACGTCATGAATAAATTTGACACTAAACATAATCCAAGTTGAAGTGTTACGTCATATTCAGCCCCCCTTTTGGGGCATCTGCATTTGGTAGCAGGCCAAACTGACAAAGACCAAGCAGAATAATGTAATGTATTTTAATTCCACTGCAGAGAAAGCTATGTCGTCTCTGTAAGTAGGTCTAGAAAAATAAATATTGGTATTGGTTATTGGCCAAATAAGTGTTAACATCAATATGTTAAAACTTGTTGATCTCAAGTAAATTGCCATGTAGTTGTAGATGTTGTGGGTTTTTCTCTGAACAGAAGAGCTCATTGATTTCTGTTTTCTGAAGAGTCACTCCCATCAGGAAGCGTCATGTTTTACTTATTAAAAACAGAAGCATGACAAACGTCTTTTTTAGGTTCAGATTTTTTTCTTTTTTTTTGTCCCTACCAAGTAAATTTAAATGTTTTATTTTTACTGAACCTAAAATTCATTAAACTGTGACTTTGTTCAGGTTTGAAAAGGTTTTACTCCTCTGGTGAGGAATCAATTGGACGGAGCTCACATGAGGAAGACTTGGCTCCGTTGGTCCAAAATGGGGAAACCCGAACAGGTGGGGGTAAAACCTCGTCGCGAGTCGAGGACCAGTGGGTCCAGTCTGACAACTGGGTCATGTCCACCACTTGGGACATGCAGCTGGACAGCTCAGGTGAAACAGGAAGTAGGCTAGAGCGTGGACAGATGACTTTGGTTGAACATCTAAACATCTGGGTCTCATTAGGATGACAAACACACACATTGTATCAAACAGAATAAATTCCATAATTTATGTTGTGGTTATAATAATTTCATTAATTTTATGAGTGGATTGTTCTTTTTAAAATCAATAAGTGGTTATATAAAGTATTCGGTATCCCAGTATTTTCTTATTAACAATGTAGATTGTGCTGTCATTAACATGGATTGGCTGCAAACAAACAAAAAGAGAAAATACAAAAAATAAGGTGTGTATTTTATTTCTATTTATAGTTTAAGGAATCCAAAGTGTGTTACGTGTTCAACCAAAGGTAGATGCTTAGCTTATGTAGAATATTTAGCTAACTGCATAGCAAATGAGAATAAAAGCAACATTAAATGTTCTCTGAGACAGAAACTGGACCATTTTAAGGCTCTTTTTTATTTTCCACACAACAGAGCGTGTGGATACTTTGAAAACAGAATTAACATTTTTATAAAATGTAATTTTTTTGGTGTATTTTTGATTTTAAATGGAATGCCAAGATTTTATAGGTGATCCTAAACTTTAAAAGATTCTGCATCAAACACTTGATTATTTGACGCAGAGCTGACATTCTGTTTACAGAAGCATTGTGACTAGCACAAATAATTAACCTATTTTAATTTAAATGTCTTCTTAATTTTTTTGTTTTTTTATTGTTTTACAAAATACTTGTTTAAACTTAAATCTGGACATTACACCTGATTAGACACAAACAAAAAAAGCCATCTTGAAGCCATTCAGTTTACATCCGCCAGATTCTGCATCAGCAATTACAAAAGCTTGTTTTGTAGACTCTTACTGGGATTTTAAGGATTTTTTTTTTTTGTAAAAACAATAAGACATTAATTGTTTTATCAAATACTCTACATCAAAAACAGGCTATGCGTTAGGTTAAAGAAAGTCTTCTGAGTTGGCAGTTTGAGTAGAACTTCACGTATTATTTTAAGAGAAGGGCTAGTTTTTGTGAAAATGTGAGCCTGGAGCTGTTGGGATCAGCCTTTTTCAGATGTGATTTATATTTCTCTAAATTTAGAAACTATAAAAAATAAGAAAAACCTTTGAACCTCAAACCAGAAGACCGCACCACTCCGTCCTTATTTAGAATTTTTTACACCTCGTGGCTGTGTAGAGTAAACAAATGCTTGACTCGGACGTGAAAAGCATCTATTTGAGCTGCAGGTCTTTAAAAGTCTCATTGTCCTCCTGCTGTTAGCAGAAAAAGCTCCTTATCTTAAAAAATGCCCATCTTAAATTGATCCATCGCATGCTGGGTCAAGTGCTTTGAGCTGCATGTGAGTGTTTTAGCTGCTTGAGGTGCTCAGCCACCTTTAACCTTCAGTTTTAAAGTATTTTTTTAAAGCATGTTTGCTGTTGCAACAACTATAACCATACTGGCAGCAAAGTTCTCACCTCCTTTCTCCTAACGTGTTTTAAAATGCTGCCTCATGAAGAAAGAGGACACCTCACTGCAGGTACAGTTGCTTTGTTCATTAATGTAAAATTCTCTCAGGTTTACTTTTAAAATATCCTCAATCATCATAGTTTTGAAGTGTGTGAATCTGTAAGTGTTCTGTTTATATTTGTTAAAGGAGAAATGAAAAGTGTTTTTAAGCTAATAGTAGTCTAATGAAAAGCATAAAATAAGCTTGTTGAGAAATTTTCACAAGTCAAAAATGTCATCCTAACTCAAATTTAGACTTTGCAAAGTGAAGAAATTCTCATCTGGTGTTTTTGACCCCCCTCCCCCTGCCTGCTCTCCGTCCCCTGAATATGACATAGGCAGTGCAACTGGAGTTCATCCTCATACAGTAATATTAGTGTGTGTATCTAGTTGTGGACAAAAAGGTTTCAGTGTGTATCCTCATACAGTAATATTAGTGTGTGTATCTAGTTGTGGACAAAAAGGTTTCAGTGTGTATCCTCATACAGTAATATTAGTGTGTGTATCTAGTTGTGGACAAAAAGGTTTCAGTGTGTAGCAATTAGGGATGCAGCAAAAAAAATCTATTTTTTAAAGAATCAAGATTCTTAGTCCTGGCGATTCAGAATCGATTCTAAAAGCCCCAAAATCGATTTTAAAACTTTTTTTAAATTTTATATTGTATTTTTACCGCTCCTGTGCATTCGGCCGCTGTAGAATTTTGGCCGTGTAGGGCCACCGTAGTTAGTTAGCCAGGCAGCTCCCAATAGAGCCTGCTAGCAAGGAGGGAGACAGCATGTTTCAACTTGCTCCTTCATCTTTAAAAATCATTTTAGATCCTACTATGTTCTGGGGAAGACAGAGCTTAACAAGACATTGGTAACTGTTTCAGGACATTTTCAACACCCCCACTTCCACGTTAGCATACGGCGCTAGCATGCTAACGTTAGCATGCGGCGGCTAACGCACGGCTATTCGTATTTCCAGGATAGAAATGCCCATTAATGCACTAAATCACCAAACTGTTTTTGACAAACTAAAGTGATATCCTTCAGATTCAAAAAAGTCTTCTGCTTCCATTTTAAATGACAGACAAGAGGACAGTAATGATGGGTTTATAGCTTCAGTGTTATTGTAAGATAGCAAAGGAGGTCTTAATTGTGTCATAAAAGTGCGTCCAGAAAATTACTACAGAAATCACTGTACTTCGGCATGTAGCAGGAAAAATGTAAAAAAACTATTTCTTTAAGCTACTGACTTGAAAAAAGCATACTAAGTATGTTTATGTGTGTTGTTTACTATATGAAATTCTTGTTATATCGATTTTTTCAGATTTGATTACATTTCTCCTTTAAAAAAAGAGAAGAACAGAGTGGTGGTGAGCCGCTCCCAACTGCTTGTCCTGAGCCTGGTGCTGGAGGTTTCTTCCTGTTAAAAGGGAGTTTTTCCTTTCCACTGTTGCCTTTGTGCTTGCTCAGGATGGAAGACTGCGATGAAATGAAGTCTCAACTCAATCTGCTGGCTTCCTGTATGCAGATGTTTCTGTTCAGTGCCCTGAGATGACTTCTGTTGTGACGGCACTACATAAATGAACTGAACTGAATTGAATTGTCTTTCATGGCAGTCATGTGATTGTCTGTTAACAAAAATCTTGTGAAACACCAGACAGATTTTGATGAAACTTTCAGGAAGTCATCACTGGATGTACATCTGCTGCTGATTAATATTTTGAGGCCACTGATGCAGCCTGGCTGCCACAGCTGAGCAACGTTAGCAAATTAAAAATCGCTACACGTCAGTCATTTTTAGTGCATTTTTGTTTGTCAGATATTGCGCAAATATACTGTATCTTATGGTGGTAGTTGAAAGTCCTCCACAAGGGATACCCCGAGGGCTGAATGGCAGCAGGCGGTTTGCTTTCCTTTGGTCAAATTTGATTACCGGTATATTTATTTGAATAAATGATTCTGTCTGCAGCGCTGCAGATATAAGTAAGGTTGGAGCTGCTTCAGTTTATATTTAACCTCCTGAGGCCCCAGCTTTTGTTTGGTGTGCATTTAGAATTTTGGAATAATGTATAAATACTAACTCATGCTAAACAAATAAAATAAAAAATGTTTATAATAAAATTAAAATAAAAACAAGTGTCCCTGAATAAGGACAGCAGGCGTAAATTGAACAGAACGTGAAGGAAATCCAATGTCCCCATATGAGGATGCAGGGACTGAGGTAGATGAGCCTCAACCAGTGGTGTAGTCTACGTGATACTCGGGCATAATGTACACCCACTAGAAAAGCTGAAGAATTTCACTTAAAAGTGCCCAATGATACACAACATATCATTAGGCACGTGTCATTGATCCGTTAAGTTAAATGCTTCCGTAACAGTCTTATCGGAATGCAGCGCATTGCTTTGATACTGTTTTATAAATTCTATAACATGTTTTTAATACAAAGCCAGCTGTTGTACAAACATTGTTGTTCATTTATTCAAATATAAGCATAAGAGAAATTTGGAAATGTTCAATATGCCTAAAAATCTAAATAAATTGACAATTGACCAACCAGTACTTTGGTTTCTAAGCTCAGTACACCCACTACAAAAATGTAGACTACATCACTGGCCTCAACCATGTGTCAAAGCTAATGAGACGAAGTTAAACTTTCAAAAATTTAAAATGGGTGTTCCACACGGTCCCATTTAAGGAACAGTGTTTTTTGTATTTTTTTTTCTTGATGGCAAATTGCCGCTTGACAAACGTAAAGATGGTCAGAGTTAAACATATGCAGATGATGCAGAAATGTATGAGGCTACAAAGACTACAACATCCCACAGGATTATAAAAAAGGTATTTTACTGTCAATAATGAAGGAACATTTTAGAGATTTAAAATTTGTTCTTAAAAAAAAACTACCTGGGACTAGGTTTACTGATTAAGCTTTAGCGATAACATTTTTTTTACTGTCTCCTATTCAGACAAAACAGATACAGGTGGTCCCCGACTTACGAGCGAGTTCCGTTCCTCCGACTATCTCGTAAGACGAAAGTCTCATAAATCTACATGTATGTATGTATGTATGTATGTATGTATGTATGTATGTATGTATGTATGTATGTATGTATGTATGTATGTGTATGTATATATATA
>JBBPBX010041965.1:0-21528 GCA_038048925.1 Garcialebias charrua | reverse complement strand
ATATATATATATATATATATATATATATATATATATATATATATATATATATATATATATATATATATATATATATATATATATATATATATATATATATATATATATATATATATATATATATATATATATATATATATATATATATATATATATATATATATATATATATATATATATATATATATATATATATATATATATATATATATATATATATATATATATATATATATATATATATATATATATATATATATATATATATATATATATATATATATATATATATATATATATATATATATATATATATATATATATATATATACATATATATATATATATATATATATATATATATATATATATATATATATATATATATATATATATATATATATATATATATATATATATATATATATATACAGGTAGTCCCCGAATTACGAGCGCTCTGATCTGCGAGGTTCCAGACTTACGAGCTGCGAATTTTTGGAAAAAACGAAAAAAATACTGAGTTTTCATGTGTTTTTTCACTACAGTTAGCAAGTTAAGCATATAAACACACGTTTCCGATCATTTTTATGCACTCAAAAGTAGTTTTTAGATGAAAATAGAGTGTTTTTAGGTGCGCTGGCGAAATTTACGAGCGGACTTCCGGGTTGCGAATTTTTGGAAAAAACGAAAAAAATACTGAGTTTTCATGTGTTTTTCCACTACAGTTAGCAAGTTAAGCATATAAACACACGTTTCCGATCATTTTTATGCACTCAAAAGTAGTTTTTAGATGAAAATAGAGTGTTTTTAGGTGCGCTGGCGAAATTTACGAGCGGACTTCCGGGTTGCGAATTTTTGGAAAAAACGAAAAAAATACTGAGTTTTCATGTGTTTTTTCACTACAGTTAGCAAGTTAAGCATATAAACACACGTTTCCGATCATTTTTATGCACTCAAAAGTAGTTTTTAGATGAAAATAGAGTGTTTTTAGGTGCGCTGGCGAAATTTACGAGCGGACTTCCGGGTTTACGAGAGAAATGGCGGCCGTTCCAAATTACGAGATTTCCGGTTTACGAGCGCCCCCTTGTGACGGATCTCGCTCGTAAATCGGGGAATACCTGTATATATATATATATATATATATATATATATATATATATATATATATATATATATATATATATATATATATATATATATATATATATATATATATATATATATATATATATATATATATATATATATATATATATATATATATATATATAACCTCTGAAATGTGTCTAGATCAGGATCCTGCATTGTTGTGAGGGCAGCATTGATGAAAGTATGCTTATTGTAATTTTAGAGAAACATACACGCTCTGTCTGACAGGACTTCGCTCTCAGACTTCAGGCTTACCCGCGGTTCCTAGTTTCCAACAGCAGAATGGGAGGAAGATCTTTCAGTTATCAGGCTCCTTTCTTGTGGAACCAACTTCCAGATTCTGTCCGTGAGGCTGAAACATTTCCAGTTGTCTGGGCTTAAGACTTTATTTTTTGGATGAATCCTATAATTAGGGTTGCTTTGTTATGCTGCCATAAGCTTAGACTACTGGAGGACAAACTGACCTGCTAAAATTTTCCGGGTCGGGGAGGAGGTCCTACCCCAAGTGGAGGAGTTTAAGTATCTAGGGGTCTTGTTCACGAATGAGAGAAAACTGGAGCGTGGGATCAATAGGCGGATAGGTGCAGCGTCTGCAGTGAAGCGGGCGCTGTACCGGTCTGTTGTGGTGAAGAGAGAGCTGAGTCAAAAGGCAAAGCTCTCAATTTACCCATCGAGCTACGTTCCCACCCTCATCTATGGTCATGAGCTTTGGGTTGTGACCGAAAGAACGAGTACAAGCGGCTGAAATGTTTTCTCCGCAGGGTGTCTGGACTCTCCTTAGAGATAGGGTGAGAAGCTCGGTCATCCAGGAGAGACTCAGAGTAGAGCCGCTGCTTCTCCACATCGAGAGGAGCCAGTTGAGGTGGCTCGGTTATCTGGTTAGGATGCCTCCTGGACGCCTCCCTGGTGAGGTGTTCCGGGCACGTCCCACCAGGAGGAGACCCAGAGGAAGACCCAGGACACGCTGGAGGGACTCAGCTGGCCTGGGAACGCCTTAGGATTCCCCCAGAGGAGCTGACCAAAGTGGCTGGGGAGAGGGAAGACTCTGGGCCTCCCTACTTAGGCTGCTACACCCGCGACCTGACCCCGGATAAGCGGAAGACAATGGATGGATGAATTAATGAAAGAGGTGAAAGAAGCCCGATGGGTCAAATGAAAAAGAAACGCATAAAACAACAAGGAAAAAAAAAGAGAAGCGAAACGGGAGCGAAGGCCTCAAGTTTCAGCTTTCGAACTTTGTACAAAAATGCTTTGAATCTGATTCCCGGTCAGTCTGTGTCTCGTACGCTTGAACGTTTTGTAATCTTAGTATTCCAGTTTGAACTGAGAAAACTTATTGTCTGAGAAGCAAAACAGCTTCATCTAACAGGAAATTTTTTATTTATTTATTATTATTATTGAACTGTTTGAACATGATGGTAACAATGAACATTTTATAGGAGAAGTAATTATGGCAATTGGCTTAATTCTCCCCTCATTTTATTTAAAAAAAAGAAAAGAAAAAAAAAGATGAAAGGAATAAAATCAGGAAAAAAATTATAGATTGTTTCCTGATGCATGCTCAAGATTATATTATTATTATCATCAAGATTATATTATTATGTATACTGTAGATTGTTTCTTTAAAATAACTGAATAAAACAAGCTGTTTCAAAAATGTATTTCAATAAGTCATTAACTCAGAACTTAATGCCATTGTGATTGGCATTCTGGTCTTTTTGGTATTACTTAAAGATTTAAAGAAACAAACAAAACAAAAACAGAAGGAAAGTTGTGAAATCCAAATGAAACACGCATGATTAAAGAATGTCAAGTTACACTAAACTTTAATGTGGCAGCATTGTGAAGTGTCTTAACATGGGGGTTTGATGCTAAACCAGCTCTGGTTGTATCTGTGCATCTATAATCAAATCTAATTCAAAGCTTTTACATTTTATTTTAAGATCTGAGAACATAATATAAAACTGACATTATTCAACCTCCATCTGTCAAAATCAGTTTCTGCTCATTGATTAAATATAAACCACACAAAACATGTTGTGTCAAAAGGAAATGGTTTTATTTAGTGTCAAATTGTTATTTTCAATGACAAAAAATTGACATCTAATGTTTTCTTTAAAAAAAGAAAGAAATATACATGTCACTTAGCATATAAAAAAGACTAAAAAGTTGAAATATACACAATAAATATATATATAAAAAAAGAATAGCGCTTCATCTGTTGAATCATTACTCTTAAAACAGTTAACATAAACAGAGGGAGGGGTAAAGGAAAGGTCATTTCTTGAAGCGAAACCAGAAAAAACGTAATAAATTAATGGTCCGTGGTGGTTGCAGGAAGCCTCAGAACTTGCAGCAGAACCCGCAGCCCTTGTTCCTGCAGCAGTTGCAGCAGTAACGGCACAGGGACAGGTGGCTCTGGCGCTTCTGCCTCATGTGATTTGGCATCTGTGGGAAAGGCAAAAGGCATGAGCAAGGTGTCATCAGCAGCACTTCCATTCTCTACGTGCGTTCGATAGAGCAGTGGGCTACACCGTAGGGGAAACCCATCCACTTACATTTTAATTTGCTCTTAGTAATTAGCTTAACTCGTTGGGTCAATTGAACATACCATCCACGATTCCATTGACGTGTCTTGATGCGCAGCGACTGGAGTGTCATTGCTCCCTGCCTCCTCCTGATCCTGGACCTGTTAATAAATTATGCACATTTAGCAGGCGCCGGCGGTTCTCTGCGACAAAACATTTGCAGCTAATAAAGACACGAGGCGAGTTCAGGTGGAAGTCTTACCCCCGTGAATGGGACGGCGGCGCTCTCCAGAACACAAATAAAGGCGAGCACGAGTGTCACTGCAACTGCAATGCTGAAGGCCTTCATTTTTGCTGGGTTTGGTTAAGAAATCCTGTGAAGATTAGAGCTGATCAGGCTTCTGTCTCATGGGGTCTCGAGCCACAGATGGAACACCGCGATGTCCTTGATGTATTCTTCAGCGATGGATGGTGTTCGTCTGAGCAACTGGATTCCTTCAGATGTTTCTCTGATCCTTGTCAGCTCTTTTGGTCTGATGGTTGAGCGTGCAAAACGTGTCAGTATTTATACACGCATGGAGCCGGTGTTGCCTCATCACTGCTGGAGGCCCTGCCCATTCCTGGCAGCGGTTACCTAACTCTGCTGGGGAAATTTTGACCTCCTTATTCCTCTTCATCACTCCGCAATACCGGAGGAAATTCTCTGATCTATTTTTTATACTGTGCCCTCAGTGTCCGTCCTTCATGTAGAAATACTTTCTGCTGAGATAAAACATAATCCCACGTAGGCTACTAATTTTTTGCCGTGTATGTGTGCAATACGTACTCAGTCACAGGGACCTTTGCTGGAGCGAACCTGACGGGAGCGCAGGAGATTACCCAGCGAAGACCGACACGGCACAGGTCAATCTATTCCACGGCCGACTGAGCCGCACTCATTTCAACCCAGGATATCCTTCATGACAGAGAAGTGGCCACTTTGGAATATCCATGGCTCAGTCTAAAGGGTGTAATTACAACCTCTCAAATGGAATAATTAGCCAGTCGTTCTCAACACGTTCAGGTCTTTTTTGCATAATGAGCAGAAACCAGCAGTTGAACCAAATTCAACCTCTGAGAACAGATAGCCTGGATTAAAAAACACATATGAGTCAGGTTGTTTTAAAATGAGTGAAGTGATGCTTTGAAATGTATTATTATTATTATTTTACTTTGCGTAGGTTAATAATTGTATCGTTTGTAGATAATAAAGTCCCGAGAGCTCAGAAAATACCAGCTGCTTTTGTTCCATTAAAACACAGTCTGTCACTTCTTGGCGTTCCATCATTTAAGCCCCTAATTGTTCTAAAAGCAAAATCAAAGCTGTCTCTTTTATGACCACGGCGTCACAACAATAAATCAATCAGTTAAGACGACTGTAGCTCTGAAGTTGTCTGATTTCTTTTTACTCCCATCACTCAGGCAGCAATAAACACCTCCAGATTAATTAACCTGTCAGGGAAAGAAATTTCTTTCACGGCAACATCGGGCCCCAGATAAATACAAAATCAATACCTATACTAATTAAATAACAAAATAAATATATATATATTTTTATGCATTACTGGAGAGAGGCAAAACTTGATAAATGGTGGGATGTGCGGGCTGATAAAAATCTGAAGCCATTATACCTTCAAAATCTTTTCAAATTGACTTTGCTGGCTCAATTAGGGAGCAACATGTTGCTCCCCCCAGTGCTACCCCACCTGCCCACCCCCGCGTCAGCCTGTCTTGTTTGCTGATAACCCTGCTGGCCCGTTTGCTTGCTTTGGGTGACCACAACATCATTGTCAACAAATAGAACCAGGAATGGCTCCATGTCTGCTGGAATACTTCCATGCTTTTTTTTTTTTGGGACGCTCTGGGAAAATCTATGTCGTCACTATTATTTGATGTTTCTCTGCGTTTTTCAGAACGGCTGCAGTTTGTTGAGAAATAAACTCATGAAGAGCGTTTTGTGTCTCGTGATGATCCAAAAAATGAACTAATCTGATCAGAACGCTGGTTACCCATTGGTGTAGTCTATGCGATACGTGGGTATACGAAGCATATCCGTTAGAAAAGCTTAAGTATTTCAATATACTGTATCCATTTAAAAGTGTCCAGTGATACATGACATATCATTAGGCACGGCACGTGTTAGTGATACGTTAAACAGCAGTTAAACGTGTAGCATATGTTTGAAATGCCTATTTATTACATTCGCTTAACCAGCGTATTGTATAATTCTGTATTTACTACTTAATACTTGAAGCTGTTTTATAAAGTATATAACATGTTTTTAATACAAAGCCAACTTTTGTGTAATACATTTAAAATTAGAAATGTTCAATATGCTTAAAAATCTAACTAGACAATTACATTGTACTAACCAGTGTACTTTGGTTTCTAAGCACAGTATGCAAAAATGTAGACTACACCACTGGTAATAACATATAAACCTGTATAGAGATGAGCACAATAAAAGGAAAACAAGTCAAGAAAAAGAGTTTGATTGAGGTTTTGGAGTTTTTTGCTCTTAGCCCTTGAGACTATCAATGACAATCTACTGACCAAACAAAACCAGGCACCAGCGAGACGGACAGATTCACCTCAGCTGGCGCCACTTGACTTTTTCTCTCCTGTCTGAGGGCATTGCCCCCGTCTGTCCCTGATTTTTCATCATTCTGTCTCTTTTTTACTAACCAGCCTGCAGAGGTGGAAAGAGTTCTGAAAATTTGTACTTAAGTACAAGTACTGTTACACTGCTTAAAGGGGACCATACATGCAAAATTCACTTTTTAATGTTTTTTTTACTCAACTTTGGGTATGTACTTCATAAAAAAACAGTCCTAAGGCCAAAGAAATGCACCCAGTGGTTTATTTACTCTAAGTAGATTTATTTGTCTGTGATAAAAACGGTTCGTTTCTCACTTCCTGCGGTTTGTGACGTCACAAACCGCAGCCAATCTGCCACAACCCACCCCAACCTGAGTCCAGCCCCTCACCTAGCAACCCCTGGTTAGGCTCAACCCACTTCTGTATTAAACACATGACTGTTGTTTTTCATGATTTCATCTCATCTTTTGTTTATATGTTCTTAATTTCATGTGTACAGCACTTTGTTGCAGCTGTGTTTTTTTTAAATGGCTTTATAAATAAAGTATAATTGTTATTTTTATGTTTTAGTTCAATTTTTAGTGTATTTGTGATCTCTCCCAACGCGCAGCCGGCAAAAATTAAACGAGCGGACCCCCGGCGTAGGGACCGGCGGCACCGGGACACTTCTTCTGGCGCGATGGAGCGGAGCTTCTCCTGTAATTTACGGGAGACACTTGGTGAACTTTGTCTTGACTGGAACAGCGATAACTCCCAAAATCTCTGCGTGCAACGAGCGGAGCTGGCGAACACCGGAAGAGGAACAAGCTAACATTAGCATCGGATTCGGGTGGTCTCATGCTAAAAGGAGCAGCAAATTGTGGCGCGCTCAGACGGGTTTCGGTAAGTTATCTTAAGCTAGCACTAACAGTAAGTCAAATGAGTAATAAAAAAAGAGCTAATTTTAAAACAACAACACATTACAGATACTGGCTGTTACAGAGGGCGTAAACAGATCGTTGAAGGGCGTGGACTTCAGAACTTGTATCAGAAACCGGTCGTTCAAAACGAAAGTTAAAAATGGCAGAATTAAAAAGGGTATAATTAATTATCTAAGAATTATTTTGTGTATTAAAATGAATTAATATAGTCAAGATAGCACACAGACATAACATAAAAAATTTTAAAGACCTATATGTGGTCCCCTTTAAATTGTACTCAATTTCAAGTAAACCTACTGGTGTTATACAAATACTTAAGTAAAAAGTACAAACTACTCTTCTCAAAAACTACTCAGAGTATTAATTACTTTTGAACTAATTGATGTGTTATTGTGTTGTCAATAGAAGTCATTCAGTTTGATTTACTGTATGTAATAACTACATTCACAGCACATTTCTTAGAAGCTCCGTCTTATTTTAGTACCAGGCAAATCGATGGCAGTGACAATATCTAAGATCTTTGCATACTTAGCCAAACTATTAACCCACACATACAAACAATAAAAAAGCAATATCATACTGGTAATTGTAGAAACTCACATACCACAATACGTTTTTTGAGATTAGATGCTCAAGTCTTGTCCTGCTATCACCGTAGAGATCAAACAAGGTTTGTATCTGGACGTTGTCTCCTTTTCACCCTCTGTACATAAAAAATTCCTCCAAGTGCGGCCACAGGCACTCGTCCTCAGCCTTTAACTCATCATTTTCTCTGTTGACAGTGTTGTCCTCTGTCTCCATTTTGGCTTTTTTTTGCCAAATCTTCAGCATAGATGACTCTACTCCACAGAGTTGTCCTTTTCTTACCTCATGGGTAGTTGGCGCGTTCACAATCTGAGAGCCTTATTGAAGAAGTCTGTTGGGAGTCAGCCTCCCCACCATCACAGACATCTACACCAACAGATGTAGAAAATAGTGGTGTAGCGATATATTGATTTACAATGATATATTGATGAAATTATGGATTTAATTATATTGTGGCAAAACTAAAACATTGATTCATATCGTCATCTTTAAAATACGCTTTTATTTTTACATTCCCAAGGCACATCTGTGTCACCATTTCCATGCAAGGCTGCGCTCTGCGGCCGCCTCAGCAACATGGCAGACGAGGCAGAAAACACAGATAATGAAATTCACTCTCCTGCTGGATTTAAGTCAACACTGTGGAAATATTTTGATTCCAACAGAAGGACGGCTCGACAGACAAAACTCATGCTGTATGCAACAGGTGCCAGTGTGAGGTAAAATACTTGGAAAACACAACAAATTTGACCGTTCACGTGAAGAAGAAACACGGCATTGAGAGCCATGTTATGTAAGCTCAACATCTAGTTTTGTTTCTTTATAAATGAAAGGTAATCAGGGCACTTTTAAGTTAACTGGTTTAAAAAATGCATAACATGAGAAATGTGCGACTATACTGAACAGGTAATTTATTTTAATTTTTCCATTAATTAAGAAAAAAACATTTTTATTTAAATGCCTGGTGCCTGTAATAACAGCCACAAAATGGGTAAATCATATTTGAATTGTTTTTGTAAATTTATTTACATGTAAATGAGATGGGCATTTGATATCGCAATATATAAATCGCAGACTTGTGAATTGAAAAGAATCAAAATCGTATCTACCGGTAGACAGACTTTGTGATATCGAGAAAAATTGTATCATCATACAAACAAATCAATATACGGTAATATAGTATTGTGGTAAAGCTGGTGATTTACACTCCTAATAGGAAGAGAGCCACCTGCATCATGAAGGACCCCACTCACCCAGCACACACATTTTTTGCCCCACTCCCCTCAGAAAGGAGGTTGAGGAGCATTAAGTGTAGAACCACTAGACTGAGGAACAGCTGAGGAACAACACAAAAAACTTTCACACATTACCACACAACACAAAGATTTTAACACTGGACTCTGTGTCATCAAACGGGTTATTCACTAAACTCTCGGTCATGTGCTCATTCAGTTTGCACTACTTCTCATATTTGCACTAATGTTTGTATTACATTACTGCCTATAGTCATACTACTGTTTACATTCACTGTTTACATTTATTAATACTGTTTACATTTATTACTACTGTTTACATTTATTACTACTGTTTACATTTACACTACTTTTATCTACACTACTGCTGATACATATACAGTATTCTCTGACTAGCCTTATCTAAGGATGCCAAATGTGCCTTATGTGCCTTACTGCATATGCCACTTTGCCTCTATACCAACATCAACTACCTCATACATATACTGTGTACATTAACTCATATGCTGCTTTGCCACTCTTTGCAAATGTCAATGCTAGAACCTTCAGTTTATTTTATAGATATACTTTTTATACTACTATGCAAAAACTCAGGACAGTATTACACTTTTATTATTTCATTTTATGCTTATGTTCATTAAATGTTTAGTGTTTTAGTGTTGGTGTAAATTTTCATACTTTTATACTACTATGCAAAAACTCAGGACAGTGTTACACTTTTACTATTTTATGCTTATGTTTATTAAATGTTTCAGTGTTTTAGTGTTTAAATGGTTACTGTTGCACCGAGGGACTGAGAGAAACGCAATTTCAATCCTGTGTATGTCCTGTACATATTGCAGTTCTGACAATAAAGTTGACTTTGACTTTGACTTCTACCCTGAAGCTGTTGGACTCATGAATATCTAACCAGAATAATCTCTGTGAAAAATCACATCATTTTGCTGCTGATCTGTTTCATGTTGCTGCTGATCTGTTTCATGCTCATCTGCTCACACAGACTCATGCTCGTGCTGCTGTTCGACGTATTGTGTTTGTTTTTATGCTGTTGGTGCTTAGCGTATTTTCAGTTGACGTTTTTCTTTAGTTCATATTTTAGATGTTATTACTATTTTTCATTACATATTATTGTTGGATGTAACATGGGACCCTGTGTACATAATTTTGTTCCACTACATGTACCACATGTGGTGCAAATGAAAATAAAGAATCTCTGAATTATTGGCTATAAAGATGCAGATGAACAGTTTGAATATTCAAATTGCGGTCGTACTCAGTAGCGACTTCTGATTTTAAAAGTAGCAAAGTAGATTACATGTTCTAAATTGTACTTATGAGTAAAATTACACACTTGAAAGGAATACTCATTAAAGTACAAGTACCGTAATCAAAAAATCTATTTGTATTTGTAATTCCTATTTCTACCCCTGCCAGCCTGACATGAAATGTCAGGATTGTGCACACCTTTTTGTCCACTACAGTATATGTTTACTTCTCTGCTCCAAACACGACCATATTGGTGAAATCTGTAAACATATGACATATAAACCATTTTGTCCTGGCATTTAGGGATGTATTTCTGCTGCTTGTCAATACGGTGGACCAAAGAAATGTCACATTTTGATCCACGGGGCTGTGTGGAGTTTATGGTAATGGTTCTGCTGATAACTGCTGGGATTTACCCCGTTTGTGTAGAATAAGATAAATGTTACATTGTATTTGTTGGTATTTCCAGAGCTTCACTGAGCAGTCAATCCTTAGTACAAACAATAATGACAAAAAATTATACTATTAATCCAGAATTTAAAAAAGCTATATTTTTTTACAGCAACAAATTAAGAATATTTGAAATGATGATGAAATGACAGGAAAATCAACACGAGCGCTTAAAAATTAATCAATGCACTGATGGAATTTGAAATAATCTTTTTGTAAGTCCACTCATATTTCCTTTAGCTCCTTAGAGTTTCTCTGTTATTCTGCTGAAATCAGCTGAAATGCATCAGATGTTTTATTTTTGGTAAGATTCCTCACAAACAATCATGAAAAACACAAAACGCCATAAACCTGAAAGAATGGAACAAGTTTAAAGATAGATGTGAAGCTGGGTTTGATAAACTTCTTTCTTTAACAGCATGCATTAATTTCAACAGAATTTTAATCAAACAGAAAAAGTGTATTATAATTGGAGACCACTGGAGATGGAAGTCTGAATGTGCTTTTCAGGATCTTTCAGCCTCATGACTGATCACAGCATGGCTGTGTTTCAAAGTGGAGGGACCGCTGTTCCATTCTTTCTCTTGATGCATGATTTAACGCTAAAATCTGACTCTAATGCACCTTTTGGCATGTTAATGTAAAATGAAAAAGTGAAAAGCTTTACTTCTACTTTTTTATTCTTCTTCTCAGCTGTCTTTTTCTTCCTTTTTATTTTCAGAAAGGAGCAGCTAAATATTATAATTTACTCATGAAAACTACTCCATGCATGGGGTTTTGTTTGCAGGAGAATTTTATATATTTATACGTATTACACATGAAAAAGAAAACTGCCGCCCAAGAACAGTTTCAAAATGCGCAAAAATCATAAGCGATATTCTGTGTAAACAGATAAATATCATAAGGAAACCCGCTCATTCTCAATCAGTTCATCTGGACAGTTTCTTTTTTGTAGAAACGTTTCACCCTCACTCCAGAGGGCTTCGTCAGTCAGAGTAGTCCAAAGCACACTGAAGTTAAACCACCAAGTAAACAACTTAAGTGGACCAACCAGTTTGCTGTAGCCAAGATGGTTTCTGGGGGCTTGTCCCTCGTTGACTCCTCCCAGGCAGGCAGACATGTCCAAAGTGGTTCAAGACAAGAAAGTTCATTCTCAATAGTCCAGGTATCAAATCCGCTCATTCTCAATCAGTTCATCTGGACAGTTTCTTTTTTGTAGAAACGTTTCACCCTCACTCCAGAGGGCTTCGTCAGTCAGAGTAGTCCAAAGCACACTGAAGTTAACCCACCAAGTAAACAACTTAAGTGGACCAACCAGTTTGCTGTAGCCAAGATGGTTTCTGGGGGCTTGTCCCTCGTTGACTCCTCCCAGGCAGGCAGACATGTCCAAAGTGGTTCAAGACAAGAAAGTTCATTCTCAATAGTCCAGGTATCAAATCCGCTCATTCTCAATCAGTTCATCTGGACAGTTTCTTTTTTGTAGAAACGTTTCACCCTCACTCCAGAGGGCTTCGTCAGTCAGAGTAGTCCAAAGCACACTGAAGTTAAACCACCAAGTAAACAACTTAAGTGGACCAACCAGTTTGCTGTAGCCAAGATGGTTTCTGGGGGCTTGTCCCTCGTTGACTCCTCCCAGGCAGGCAGACATGTCCAAAGTGGTTCAAGACAAGAAAGTTCATTCTCAATAGTCCAGGTATCAAATCCGCTCATTCTCAATCAGTTCATCTGGACAGTTTCTTTTTTGTAGAAACGTTTCACCCTCACTCCAGAGGGCTTCGTCAGTCAGAGTAGTCCAAAGCACACTGAAGTTAAACCACCAAGTAAACAACTTAAGTGGACCAACCAGTTTGCTGTAGCCAAGATGGTTTCTGGGGGCTTGTCCCTCGTTGACTCCTCCCAGGCAGGCAGACATGTCCAAAGTGGTTCAAGACAAGAAAGTTCATTCTCAATAGTCCAGGTATCAAATCCGCTCATTCTCAATCAGTTCATCTGGACAGTTTCTTTTTTGTAGAAACGTTTCACCCTCACTCCAGAGGGCTTCGTCAGTCAGAGTAGTCCAAAGCACACTGAAGTTAAACCACCAAGTAAACAACTTAAGTGGACCAACCAGTTTGCTGTAGCCAAGATGGTTTCTGGGGGCTTGTCCCTCGTTGACTCCTCCCAGGCAGGCAGACATGTCCAAAGTGGTTCAAGACAAGAAAGTTCATTCTCAATAGTCCAGGTATCAAATCCGCTCATTCTCAATCAGTTCATCTGGACAGTTTCTTTTTTGTAGAAACGTTTCACCCTCACTCCAGAGGGCTTCGTCAGTCAGAGTAGTCCAAAGCACACTGAAGTTAAACCACCAAGTAAACAACTTAAGTGGACCAACCAGTTTGCTGTAGCCAAGATGGTTTCTGGGGGCTTGTCCCTCGTTGACTCCTCCCAGTCAGTCTCATGTATGAGAATGAACTTTCTTGTCTTGAACCACTTTGGACATGTCTGCCTGCCTGGGAGGAGTCAACGAGGGACAAGCCCCCAGAAACCATCTTGGCTACAGCAAACTGGTTGGTCCACTTAAGTTGTTTACTTGGTGGGTTAACTTCAGTGTGCTTTGGACTACTCTGACTGACGAAGCCCTCTGGAGTGAGGGTGAAACGTTTCTACAAAAAAGAAACTGTCCAGATGAACTGATTGAGAATGAGCGGATTTGATACCTGGACTATTGAGAATGAACTTTCTTGTCTTGAACCACTTTGGACATGTCTGCCTGCCTGGGAGGAGTCAACGAGGGACAAGCCCCCAGAAACCATCTTGGCTACAGCAAACTGGTTGGTCCACTTAAGTTGTTTACTTGGTGGGTTAACTTCAGTGTGCTTTGGACTACTCTGACTGACGAAGCCCTCTGGAGTGAGGGTGAAACGTTTCTACAAAAAAGAAACTGTCCAGATGAACTGATTGAGAATGAGCGGATTTGATACCTGGACTATTGAGAATGAACTTTCTTGTCTTGAACCACTTTGGACATGTCTGCCTGCCTGGGAGGAGTCAACGAGGGACAAGCCCCCAGAAACCATCTTGGCTACAGCAAACTGGTTGGTCCACTTAAGTTGTTTACTTGGTGGTTTAACTTCAGTGTGCTTTGGACTACTCTGACTGACGAAGCCCTCTGGAGTGAGGGTGAAACGTTTCTACAAAAAAGAAACTGTCCAGATGAACTGATTGAGAATGAGCGGATTTGATACCTGGACTATTGAGAATGAACTTTCTTGTCTTGAACCACTTTGGACATGTCTGCCTGCCTGGGAGGAGTCAACGAGGGACAAGCCCCCAGAAACCATCTTGGCTACAGCAAACTGGTTGGTCCACTTAAGTTGTTTACTTGGTGGTTTAACTTCAGTGTGCTTTGGACTACTCTGACTGACGAAGCCCTCTGGAGTGAGGGTGAAACGTTTCTACAAAAAAGAAACTGTCCAGATGAACTGATTGAGAATGAGCGGATTTGATACCTGGACTATTGAGAATGAACTTTCTTGTCTTGAACCACTTTGGACATGTCTGCCTGCCTGGGAGGAGTCAACGAGGGACAAGCCCCCAGAAACCATCTTGGCTACAGCAAACTGGTTGGTCCACTTAAGTTGTTTACTTGGTGGTTTAACTTCAGTGTGCTTTGGACTACTCTGACTGACGAAGCCCTCTGGAGTGAGGGTGAAACGTTTCTACAAAAAAGAAACTGTCCAGATGAACTGATTGAGAATGAGCGGATTTGATACCTGGACTATTGAGAATGAACTTTCTTGTCTTGAACCACTTTGGACATGTCTGCCTGCCTGGGAGGAGTCAACGAGGGACAAGCCCCCAGAAACCATCTTGGCTACAGCAAACTGGTTGGTCCACTTAAGTTGTTTACTTGGTGGTTTAACTTCAGTGTGCTTTGGACTACTCTGACTGACGAAGCCCTCTGGAGTGAGGGTGAAACGTTTCTACAAAAAAGAAACTGTCCAGATGAACTGATTGAGAATGAGCGGATTTGATACCTGGACTATTGAGAATGAACTTTCTTGTCTTGAACCACTTTGGACATGTCTGCCTGCCTGGGAGGAGTCAACGAGGGACAAGCCCCCAGAAACCATCTTGGCTACAGCAAACTGGTTGGTCCACTTAAGTTGTTTACTTGGTGGTTTAACTTCAGTGTGCTTTGGACTACTCTGACTGACGAAGCCCTCTGGAGTGAGGGTGAAACGTTTCTACAAAAAAGAAACTGTCCAGATGAACTGATTGAGAATGAGCGGATTTGATACCTGGACTATTGAGAATGAACTTTCTTATCATAAGGAAACATTTTGTAGAAAACCTTTCAGTTTTACTGCTTAATAAACTGTTGTGCTATGTTGTGACGACCTTGTGTGAGCTGGTTCATGCCGTGTTTTAGAGCTGATTTCTTGAGCAATAATTTTTTTTTTAAAAGGTCTTCACAAAACCTTTTTCTGTAGTGAGCTTTCTGACATTGGCAGCCACTGAAGGAGGTTATGAATTCTAATATTAGACACTGTGACATTTTCCATTTTTATCCCCTTTGATATTCTATCAAAGGTGAAGCAAAAGTGCGATTTAAATCACATGTTGCACAGCTCAACGCTGGAGTCCAACATGTCTTTTAAGGCACGCTAACAGCCCTGTCATTCTGATCACGACTCCAGATCAAACACAAGTCTCCGGGGGTTCAGAAAAAAAGGCCTCATACTGTATGCTTCATTTCTTTATGTTTAAAATACATTGTGGTAAAAAGTAAGATAACCTATTTTTTTAATTATAGGGTTTATATACACATTCATACAAACATATTAACACAAAAAATCACAAGTGTGATGCAAGAAACACAAGAAGCAACCAGAGAAACTGCATTTCTGGTGAAAATGCATGTATGATTGCTTATTGCTGAAGAGCTTGCTGAAAAACAGCGGAAATTAGCTAAAAGCATGCTGAAATAGCTGACATGGAAGAACAAGCCTAAGTTAGAAAGTAAAGAACACATATTTGCTGAATTAGGTTTAAATGAGCACAAAAATGAGTAAATTAGCTAAGAAAAATGAAATTAGCTAAAATAGCTGAAAAGTCAGAAAGCAGCTTAACTACCAGAAAGAAGTGGAACGAGGTGAAATGAGCTATAAAAAATATGGGGTTAGCTGAAAAGGCTAAATTTAGCACAAAACAGCTAGCTGAAATAGCAGAAAAAGCTGAATCTAGCAGAGAGAAGCTGAAAGAAGCATAACGTGCTGAAATTTGTAGTAACAAGTTAATTACGTTGAAGTTGCAGAAATTACCATAAAAACTTGAATTTATCTGAAAACTGCTGCAATTAGCTAAGAAATGCTAAAAAGTTAACTGTTAGAACAAGCTTAAATTACCAGAAGGAAGTGGAGATAGTACAATTTTTCCATATTACTGTAGGCTAAAAAAAGCAGAAATTAGCACAGAAATTTGAAAATTATCTGGAAAAAGCTGAAATTAGTAGAAGAAAAACAGCTGAAAAGTAGCTAAAGAAGCAGAAAGAAGCTTAAATTACCAAAAGGAAGAGGATAGAGCACATTTTTTGCTAAATTTGGCTGAAAAGGTTTGTGAGTGTAAAACATGTGGAATTAGCTAAAAAAATAATCTAAAATTAGCATAAACACAGCAGCTAATTTTTTTCATTCATTCAACATTTATTTAGGCAGGTTAATCCCATTGAGCCTCGAGGACTCATTTACAAGAGAGACCTGTTTTCAACAAAGAATGACAACAGCGACAACAATAGACAATCATAAGAGAGGCATACAGATTTATTATTTTTTTTAACAATAGTATAAATAGTATAAATAAAAGAAATTGCATAACAAGCTGAAATTTAAGCTGAAAGAAGCATAACAAGCTGAATTTAGCAGAAAGATGAAGGAGCACAAAAATGTTGTTGTTAGCAGAAATAATCTGAAAGGAGCACAAAACAACAGAGAGGGGGAAAAAACAGCTAAAATTTGCTGAAAGTAGCTTAACAAATGTTTAACTTTGCACCAGGAAGCTGAAAGAAGCTGAACCAGAACAAAATGTGAAAGGAGCAGTAAAAGGTTGTAAACAGATCTAAAGATTTGAAGGATGGAAAATGAGCTCAAATTATGTTCTATGAGGAAAAAAAAGTGACAGAAAAGGCTTAAATTTTTCAAAAAGCTAAAGTTGCACCAAAGCCAAAAGTCATAGCACTCTCCTCCTGAACGAGCTGAACATTTTCACTATTTGATGAAATAGCACAAAAACTGTAGAACGAGAAAGATGTCGAAAAACGTATGGAAGAAAAATGGATCTCAGTGGTGTGAAAGCTTCATAAACATTTACACACTAAGTTTAGTTTAATCATCTCCAATGTTAGATTAACAACAAATTATGATAATGAAACGTATTTCAAAAAGCTTTACGGCAGGATGAAATCAGGTGAGGGACAACACACACCAGGATTCAACCGCTTGAACCGTTTTTAGCTGCAACAACTTCCCGTCTTTTCTTTGACCTTGGCTCTTCTTTTAAAGACATTTTTGATGTATATTTGATGCTGAGCTCAGGGTCAATGGGGTGTTGATCAAATCATGAAGACGCTTCACGGGTGGACAGTTAGACTGACATTTGACTCCGGAGTATTTCAGTTCACTGAGGAATTCATGGTGGACTCGATGTCTGCGCGGCGCTCAGGTCCTGCAGCTGTCAAACACGCCTGAATCTTCACCTGCCAGCCTTCGTGTTTGACAACTGATATGAAGTCTTACTGCTGATTTTCTACTTTCTTCTTTTGTCATCCTTGTGGCTATATATAGCCGAACATTTCCACTTTGGTTTCATTGTTGAGGCTTATTTTTATATTGTACGGTCAGAAACTTTTGCATTTTCCCTTAACATGCTGCAACTGTCACTTCTCAAAGCTCACTGCTGATGTCTTTCCTCCTCGGCATTTTGTTACCGATAGAAAACTGCAGAGCAAACTGCCAAAACTTCCTTTAATGCATGTTATTATTACAAACCTGCTGATAATTAGTCAGCTGACTTTGATGAGCAGCAATGTCTTGTTTCCTTTAAAAGCTGTGAGGAAGTAGTGGTTTTTCCACAAACTGCTTTTATATTGAACTTTTATTTTTGGTAAATCCTGTGAAACAAGACACAATGAAAAAAAAAAGTGTTTCCTTAGCTACCAGAGTAATTACAAAGAAAGCAGAACAAAGATAGAAGCGTTCAGTGCAAAGATCGCAGTGCTAAAATCTTAATGTGCAAACATTGTAGGTGTTAATATACTGTATGTGAAGTTCATAAGGATTAAAATAAGAAAAGATTACAACCAAGGATGAAATAATGGAATGCAATAAAATGTAAACATCAAAATATGAATTAAAATGCAAAACAGATATTAATAACTAACTAGAAAATATCTTGAGAAATTTTGACGAGGACTGCCAGGCTGCTGCAGATTGAAATTGTTGATTTGACAGTAATAAACGTTTGGGTTCGCTCTCAGCTCCCAGTATCCACAGTATTCTTGGGGGTGTCACTGTAGAAGCGAATGTGCATTGTACTTCCTGTCCGACACCGGAAGTGCCTGTATTCCGTAGGCGGAGTATGGATCGCGGGTGTTTTTGAAAGTTATTTTCATTCATTTTATCGGAGCAAACACAGCTTTTGTTTAAACGGAACGTTTACTGAAATGTCCTACCGGGGTTCAGGTACCTGCTGTGCTGTTCGCGGCTGCACCAACAACCGGACCAAGCTAAATCTTTGGCTAAAACAACAGTGTTTTCAACACGGACCCAAAACAAAGAAAGAGTGTCCCTGCATCCTACTCTATGGCTGTGTCTGCGCGATCAGGTAACATCTGTAATTTCTTTTTATTCAGGGAGGGTTTATTAATGAGAGTTTTGGATGATTTACTGTCTTAAAATGATATATGTCAGGCGCGACCGGTATCTTTAGCCGAGATAGCTGCTAATAAACCTTAGCCGAGAGGCCGGAGCAAACGCGTTCGCTATTTATGTATTTTTAAATTATGTCTGCGCGATCAGGTAACATCTTTTTAGTCGGGGAGGGTTTATTAATGAGAGTTTTGGAAGATTTACTGTCTTAAAACGATAGATCTCAGACGCGACCGGTATCTTTAGCCGAGATAGCTGCTAACAAACCTTAGCCGAGAGGCCGGAGCAAACGCGTTCGCTATTTATGTATTTTTAAATTATGTCTGCGCGATCAGGTAACATCTTTTTAGTCGGGGAGGGTTTATTAATGAGAGTTTTGGAAGATTTACTGTCTTAAAACGATAGATCTCAGACGCGACTGGTATCTTTAGCCGAGATAGCTGCTAATAAACCTTAGCCGAGAGGCCGGAGCAAACGCGTTATTTTTAAATTATGTCTGCGCGATCAGGTAACATCTGTAATTTCTTTTTATTTGTCCCTCCTCTTTTAACAAAACGAGTGGTGTTCCCACATTTTTAATGAACTAAAACAACAAAGTTTGGACTGTCTTCAACTGTATTACTCGCATGTAAACAAACGGTGTTTCCGGTCAACCGGAAGTCGTGTGCACATTTCGCGCAAAGCATCATGGGGCGTAGGAATACTGTGGATACCAAATTCCAGCTGGATCACTCTTAAAATGGCCGAGTTACGGTATTTTTGCTCTTTTAGCTAAGGCATCCATCTTGGATATTTCATTTTCATTAGGAATTTATAACGACTCACTCTCAGCTACAACCATACTAAATTCCAGCTCAACATCTCAATGAATGACGAGTTATAGTCAATTTTGTGTTTGCTGGGGTAGCTGTGGCAGCCATCTTGAATGAAAATGGCTACAAACGTTAATCACTTCTAGACTTTTATCTGATGATTACTTTCTGTAAGTTTCAAGCATATCCAACAGTGAGTTTCTGTTTTCTTCAGGGACCTCTACGCTCCAAGTCATGTGACTTGACAGCAGCAGTTAGCGTGAGGAGTGTTCTCCCATTCATTTCCTACAGGGAAATATGGCGACTTTGTTAGCAAAATATGTCGCCATCGTAACTTGAAACGACAGTTAAAGTAATAGCACAGTACACATCACGGGGCCGAGCCGGTCGTTTTTATATAATATTTGTGGAGGTACACGTTGCGGTTCGGGTTGCATTAAAGTTGACGGAAAAGTTAAGATGCAAATATGTTTATGTTTATTAAATTTGTTCATTTTTTTTTTTACAAAAGAAACAATACAAGACAATCTCATAATGATAGTGTACAAAATGTAAAAAAATGAAAGGTAGCAGAAAGAAGAATAAATCTTATTATATCTGCCCCTTATCTCCAACAATCAGATTAAACAACAGTAGTCAAACCATGTAAACAATAATAATCTTCAACCAACTTTTTCCAACAATCAGGTTAAACAATAATATTCTTCAACCAACAGTACAAAATGACTAACTCTTTCTAATTTTCTAACTAATACAATACACATTACGTTATTTCACATATATTTTTTTAACACATTTGTTTTGATCATTTTTTTAAATGTAAACATTGACTTGGCATTTTTAACTACATTCTCCAAGCCATTCCATAATCTAATTCCCTGGATTGAGGTAGAACGTCCCTTCAAACTGGTTCTGAATTGTGGTTTTACAAACAACTCTGTTCCCTTAAGATTATAACAACTTTGTCTTTTAACAAAGTGCATTTGGATATTTAAAGGTAATGCATTATTTTGAGCTCTATACATAACTGATAAAATATTATAGTCTACCAAATCATGGAACTTCAATAATTTTAGTTGATAAAATAATGTACTTGATGGATGACGGTAATGCTTTCTAGTGATAATTCTTACAGCTCTTTTCTGTAATACAAAAATAGGCTTTGTGATTGTTTTACACGCTTTCCCCCAAACATCAATACAATAGATTAAGTGTGGAACAATGATTGTGTTATACAACAAATACAGAGCTTTATCATTCAATAGGTCTCTGACTTTGTACAGTACTGCAATCGATTTAGCTATTTTTATTCTTACAGAATTTATGTGTTGTTTCCATGTCAGTTTGTCATCAATGATAACACCCAAAAACTTCACCTCATTCACTCTACAAATCTCAACATCCTCAATTTTGAGTGGAACATCAACAGTTTTCTTTTTATTACCGAATATCATGTAATTAGTTTTCTCTAGATTTAATGATAATTTATTTATTTTAAACCAAGTTTGTATCTTGACAAATTCTGTCTTTATCAATTCTAACATTTGTTCTATATCTTCACCTGAACAGAAAAAAGTGGTATCATCAGCGAAAAGTACACATTTAAGGAGTCCTGACACATTTACCAAGTCATTCACATATAAAATAAAAAGCTTTGGTCCAAGTACAGAGCCTTGGGGAACTCCACATGTGATATTACAGAGGTCAGATCTTACATCATTTATTTGTACAAATTGTTTCCTATTTTTTAAGTAGCTAGATACCCACTGTAATGCTGGTCCTCTAATACCATATTTGTTCAGTTTTTCAAGGAGAATGGTGTGATCAATAGTATCGAATGCTTTTTTTAAATCAACAAAGATACTGATACAATGTTGTTTTTGATCGACAGCAGTAGTTATTTGTTCCATTAATTCCATGAGAGCCATTGATGTAGAGTTTTTTGATCTAAACCCATACTGACTGTTGCTTAGAATATTTTGTTTATCTATAAATTGGTCTAGTCTGTTTACAAATAGTTTTTC
>JBBPBX010041964.1:7317-28612 GCA_038048925.1 Garcialebias charrua | reverse complement strand
GAAATGATAACAATAGAGATAATAAAAAATAATGAAAAGAATATCATGATAAGTTGTGTATATCGATCTCCATCCTCAAATATTGAGCTGTTTACTGATAAAATGTCAGGGTTACTGGAAAAGAGTGGAAATAAAAAAGTTTTTTTTATGTGGAGATTTCAACATTGACTTGGGAATTATCACTGATTCAAGGAACATCAGTACATTCATAAATTCAATGTACTGTATAGTTTAAATTTCCATCCGTTGATATCAAATCCTACAAGAATCACAACTCAAAGTGCTACGATAATTGATAATATTTTCACAAATGTAACAGATGGCGATGTGCTGAGTGGTATTTTGAAGACTGATCTTAGTGATCGCTTTTTTTTTCCATTCAACCTTTATTTAGTCAGGTAAATCTTATTGAGCCTCGAGGGCTCATTTACGAAAGCGACCTGCTACAAACTAAAGAATGATGAACATCAACTTACCAGTTTTCACTATTTATAAGAATGATGATGGTATAATTAAAACAATTACAAGAAAGAACAAAATAATAAACACGTCAAAAAAAGCATTAGACAAATTAAAAGATGATTTGGATAAACAAAAATGGGATAATGTGTATGTAGATGATGTGAACAAATCTTATGATGCATTTATGACGATTCTGGAGGTCTTGTACAAAAACATTGTGTGCAAAATAATTATATAAGGAAAAATACAGTGGATCATCCGTGGATGACCAAAGGACTAAGAAATGCATGTGTAGTGGGCATGACCGTGTCCACTTTGATACACCTGTATATTTTTGAACTGTTCCAGAGATGACCTTTACTGACCTCTCAGTAAAGCAAGACATTTACTACAAATTATTCCATTAGTTGTAATCTGAGAACATAGTCACCAAAAGAGACTATTTCTATCTTTGATTTTATTCTAATGTAATCAAAAGAATAACTTTTGTCATTTTCATGATGTGTGCTTTTAAGCTGTGTTATTCTGTAAGAGTTAAACTGTGTTCACTGCTGTGTTAAAGTTGAAGTCTCGGGTCACAGAGGCCCGGCTGTTTTGTTTAGAAAGTCAGAAGACAGTTAATCCGTTGTTTGCATGAGAATGACTCCAACATTCTCTGTCTTTTCCTGAACAATTTCCCTCTGCTGCTGGCTGTAACCTTGGGTCGTGATAACGGCAACTGCTTCCAGGGACCAATGAAAAAGACACAGGTCTCACTCCTCTCATGATCCTTCTATTAAGTTCTAAGCTGTTGCTGGAACCAAAAGAGTCTGCTGGGATCAACTTCAAAGAGATGTGAGGTCGTCCCAAAGTAGCTGGATGAACTCAGTCACACGCTAAGGACAGTCATTCAGTTAAGGACTAATGACACGTTTGTTATGAGTCCACTCCGAACGAGCGTAAGCTCAAAACTTTGTTTATTCCTTCCTGGAATAAGTTTATCTTGAAGTCAGAGGCCAGGAGCTGACGCATTTTCTGATGACCAACGCGAAACCAGGAGACGTTGAAAACGTAAACTAGAACCAGCTAAGACGCGCTGGGCCTGAAGGACTCTGTGCATCTGAAAGGCTGGTGTCATTTCTTTATCAGACTCGTCGTCGAAGGTAAAGAGCTGTTTACAAACGTACCTGGGGTTTAGCAGAAGTCGGATGGGAAGTGTCACTTTTGGTAACATGCTCAAGACAATTTCCTGTAAATTATCTCTCTATCTTTCCTCCTATTCCCTTATCCCTCTCAATCTAAGCTGGAAACTTTTTAAGTTAAAGAGCCCTCTGACTAAATATGTTTAACATCCAGTATTGAAGTCTGTTGTGTTAAATTTAACTGTGCTGACGTGTTAAATTGAAAGAAAGTGAAATCATGTCAATCAAGTGTAATGGTGTTAATTTAGTTGATTTATTTTAAATAAATGATAGTGTCTTTGACATATCAAACTAAGTTAACGTCTCTGTCACTTAATGGCTTTATTTATTTATCCATCATAAAGATCACAGAAATATTGGGTAAACTGAAAAAGAAAAGAATCCGTGAAATTACTATTCAATCTGAATAAGTAAATTAATTAAGGATAAAGAGGTCAGCTTAATACTGACCCCTGTTAAAATCCTTTACATCTGGGTGGCACTATATGTGTTTAAAGACACAATATATGGTCTCCCTCATGTTTACTACACATGTAAAAAAAAAAGAATCATCTGTATTCATGTTTCTTGAAATCCTGAACTCAAGAGGCTGATGAGAAATATAAAAAGTACAAAAACAAGTAGGAAGTAGAGTCTCTGATGACCTTTCTTGATCAGGCTGGTGGTGCTGTTGTTCCAGCTGAGGTTATCTTTCAAGTGTACACCCAAGTATTTGTAGCTGGAGACCACCTCCACCGCAGATCCACCTATGTTCAGTGGGGCATGGGTGTGTTTGTTCCTTCTGAAGTCCACAATCATCTCCTTTGTCTTCTTCACATTCATGTGAAGATTATTCTCTTTGCACCAGCTCTCCAGGTGTTCCACCTCCTGTCTGTAGCTGGACTCATCATTGTTTGTGATGCATCCCACCACCGCTGTATCATCTGCAAACTTAAAGACCGTGTAAAGTGAATTTCAACATTTTCTTCAATAAACATTATAAATGTCGTAATTGTAATCTTGTAAATGAGTAAAAAGTCTCAAAATTGTAGCTCAATTAATTTTGGAGTTATAGATCAAACTGTGTATAAACACATTTCTCTTTCAGGATTTTTTAGGCGTGGTTTAAATGTGACCGCGTTTCGTCACGCGGTCACAAGCCCCACCCCCTGCAGCTCCAGCCGTTATAAATGCGTTCTTCGGTGGAGCCGTTCACTCGCTACCGACCGTCTCCCTCCAGTACTGGCGTGCTGCTGGAGCGACCACATGCCACCTGCACCTCCGCGCACCTCCGCCCCCCCCCCGCGCGCGCGGCGTGTGTGTGGCGATCAGACCCCGCATGCATGTGACCGGGTCGCGCGCGTGTGTGTGTGTGTGTGAGTGAGAGGCGATCAGACCCCGCATGCGATGTGACCGGGTCGCGCGCGCGCGCGTGTGTGTGTGTGTGTGGCGATCAGACCCCGCATGCGATGTGACCGGTTCGGACCGCGAGTCCGCTCATCTTCTAAAATAGCGCTGATTATAACAGCGGAGTTATGTGTCCTCAACTTTAAAAACATAACCAGAGTTGTTAGTGCACTAAAAACAGCGTAACTCTTGGAAAAAGGAGCTGCTGGAAGCCAGAACTCAGATAAAAACAGAGCAGGTGGATCTCTGCTTCCCCCGTATGCCTCCCCACACAGCTCAGCTCTGAAGGGGGCTGGACATGGCGCAGTACTGCGCTGAAACCACGCCCACGTGCGACACGCCCCCAGCGTTCTAGAGCAAGGCAAAATCATGTATTTTCATGATTTTTGACACTTAATTTTATAAGGAAAACAATGTTTTTAATCAGTCAGATTTATATGGGTGATTAATAACACATATTTATGCCATGTGACAAACTAAAAACACAAATTTAATTTCACTTTACACGGTCTTTAACAATATGACAGCCTGGATGTGTGGCTGTACAATCATATGTGAGCAGAGTGAAC
The DNA here is from genome assembly GCA_038048925.1 of Garcialebias charrua. NCBI lineage: Eukaryota > Metazoa > Chordata > Actinopteri > Cyprinodontiformes > Rivulidae > Garcialebias > Garcialebias charrua. The sequence continues at coordinate 25,014 of JBBPBX010041964.1, read as the reverse complement.
AGAAGAGGGCTCAACACACATCCTTGGGGAGAGCCAGTGCTGAGGGTTATGGTGGAGGAGATCAAAGGACTGTGAAGATATGGATATGGTGCTTGTAAAGGAAATAATAAGTCATGTGATTGAGCCATTTGCATACATTTGTTATTTATCATTTTCTAAAGGAATATTCCCAGACAGAATGAAAATAGCTAAAGTAGTTCCATTGTTTAAAAATGGAGACAAAGGTGTATTCAATAATTATAGGCCTATATCTTTGTTGCCACAATTCTCTAAAATTCTCGAAAAATGGTTTATGGCCAGATTGGATACATTTCTTGACAAAAACAATATTTTAAGTAATAATCAACGTGGTTTTAGATCAAATTGTTCAACATCTTTGGCCCTTATGGAGTTAATTGAACAAATTACTACAGCGATTGATAAGAAACAACATTGTATAAGTATATTTGTGGATTTAAAAAAAGCATTTGACACTATTGATCACACATTCTGCTTGATAAATTGAATCAATATGGTATAAGAGGTCCTGCTTTACAGTGGATAAGCAGTTATTTGAGGGATAGAAAGCAGTTTGTACAGATGGATGAAGTGAGATCACATTTGTGCAGAACTTCATGTGGAGTACCACAAGGCTCAGTACTTGGACCTAAATTGTTTATTTTATATGTAAATGATTTAACTGAAGTATCTGACATTCTCAAAAGTGTTCTATTTGCTGATGATACAACTTTTTTTTGTTTAGGTAAAGATATGGAACAAATGTTTGAGTTGATAAACAAGGAAATTGTTAAAATACAGGATTGGTTTAAATTAAATAAGTTATCATTGAATGTTGATAAAACTAATTTCATGATATTTAGTAAAAAAAAGATACCTATGGATTTTTCTTTCAAAATTGATGGTGTTAAGATAAGTAGAGTGAATGAAGTAAAGTTTCTGGGTGTAATTATTGATGATAGACTGTCATGGAAACAGCATATCAATCATGTAAAAAGTAAAATATCTAAGTCCAATGCAGTATTATATAGAGTAAGGGACTTATTGAACAATGATGCTTTATATTTACTTTATAATACACTTGTAGTCCCTCATTTAACTTATTGTGTCAATGTTTGGGGTACAGCATGTAAAACCATAACAAAGCCTGTTTTTATTTTGCAAAAAAGAGCTGTAAGAATTACAACGAGAAAGAGTTATTGTCACCCTTCTAACGTTCTGTTTTGTCAATTGAAATTACTTAAGTTTTATGATTTGGTGGATTATAATATTTTTCTACTTCAAAGTCAAAGTCAAAGTCAACTTTATTGTCAGATCTGCAATATGTACTGTACAGGACATACACAGGACCGAAATTGCGTTTCTCTCAGTCCCTCGGTGCAACAGTAAACATCTAAACATTGAAACACTGAAACATATAATAATAGACATAAGCATAAAATAGTAAAACTAACATTGTCCTGAGTTTTTTTTTTTTTTTCATAGCGGTGCAAGAGCATGAAAATCCACACCAACTCTAAAACTAAAACATTAAACATTTAATGAACATAATACTGTCCTGAGTTTTTGCATACTAGCACAAAAAAAAGAGTATAAAAAGTATAACTAAAATAAACTAAAGGTTTCTAGCATTGACATTTGCAAAGTGGCAAAGCAGCGTATGAGTCAATGTACACAGTATATGTATGAGGTAGTAGTTGATGTTGTTATAGAGGCAAAAAGTGGCATATGCAGTAAGGCACATTGGGCATCCCTAAATAAGACCGTTCAGAGCACACTGTATATGTACCAGCAGTGGTGTAGATATTAGAGTAGTGTAAATAAATGTAAACAGTAGTAATTACATGTAAGCAGTAGTAATAAATTTAATAATAATACTACTATTAATACTATTTAATATACTATTACTATTACTATTACTATACTATTACTATTACTAATAATACTATTTAATAGTAATACTTGTGTTTAAAGCTCAGAATCACTTGCTACCATCAAACATTCAAGCATATTTTGTAAAAAGGAAGAGTAGTTATAATTTGAAGGGAATAGATATTTTTGTTAAACCTAAGTATAGGACCAGTTTAAAGGGTCGGTACTACAATTCAGGGAATTGGTCTGTGGAATGGTTTGGAGGATGATGTAAAGCTAGTAAAGTCAATGTTAATATACAAGAAAAAGATCAAAACTATTTTGTTGGAAAGATATATAGCCTATAACTGATTTATGTTTACTATGTCTACTATGTAAACATAAAATTTTGATGCTGTATTATATGAATGATTATTGTTTGAATTGATAGTTAGAGTTGATTTTGTCTAAGAGGGAGCAGATATGATAAGAAAAAAAATTATTCTTCTGCTTCCCTTCATTTTATCTTTGTTTTTTAAATTTTGAAAATGTGTTTGTGTTTTTTAATGGAAATGAAAATGAAATTAATAAATAAATGAAAATGAAAAAACGAGTGTCTTAAGATATAAAGGTGCTATATAAATACAGTCCATTTACCGTCCATTTGCATGAGTAGAGCTGGGCGATATGGACCAAAATGAATATCTCAATATTTTAAGATTAATCGTGATATACGATATACATCTCAATATTTTTTCTTTCCATGAAGTAGTAACAAAAATACATTTCTGAGTCAAAGCTTTGTCCCAATTGTCACACAGGCACATTCATGAACAGCTGTAACTGTACAAAAAATAAACTATTTGCATATATTAAAAGTTTGTGTTTTAAACATTTATTTACATACATAAGTACAAGTTGTGCTTGTGCTGACAAAAAAAATTTTCTGAGTCAAAGCTTTGTCCCAGTTGTCACACAGGCACATATAGTAAACAGCTGTTTTAACTATTTACATAAATAGTTTATTTTTAAGACCTTTATTTACATATATTAAATAATAATCCTCTTAAGCTACGTTGCCTTCACGACATTAGTAAGTGTGTGTGTGTGAACTGCAGCTGCAGCACTGACAGACTTCAGCCTCCTTCCCTGAAACAAACCACGGGTCAAAACTAATTTAGCCATGCTGTGCCTGAGAGGAACAGTGAGGTGTTGCAACATTAATAAAGCAGCAACTTATCATATCGCTAAGACACTGTTCCAGTCTCAGCTGTGGAGCAAGGCGGCTCAAGCGTTAGCCATCTTGTTAGCTGCTAAGGATCGTGTCTTTAGCGATATGATAAGACACGGCTTTATTAAAGTGAAACTAAACGGGCTCCGGGTCTTTAACTCCTCCCCAAGTTCAAATTCAAAATCTTCACCAAAATGGGCGTTCCGATAGACAGTAGAGGCACCGCCTAAAGGAGGGGAGGAGGTGGGGATTAGAGCGAGTAGGTGGGTGTGGCCAGGACCGTGACATGCAGCTAGCATTAGCATAATATATGCAACATTGACAGTGAACACAGCGACACAGGTCTTTTCTCCACCTCCCTCACCAGAAACTGAGGGAGACTTGGAGCAGAGAGCCACAGGTCCTGAGCCTTATCAGTTCGAGCTGCTGGCTACAGGCACTGACGCTCTTATGCAAGAATCTGGTGGTGCTGAGGCAATGGACCGAACGGGTCCAGCATCTGAGTGGTAAATTTATATTAGCAACATAGGCTAATGTTCAAAGCAGTAACAAATTATCTTTTTTTAAATAATTTTCAACTATCTCAATCCAAATTGTAAAGCAATAAATAAAAAAAACTTTCAAAAGGTGCACCTGTGGTCACTGCAGCTTCCTCTCACCTGTAGAAAACGTGTGTTGTAGGGAGACGCCAAGAGTATAATTATGAATTATTTAGTACTTCCTAAAGCCCTAATAAATATACTATATATTAAAAAACACACCAATAAACCTGGTCTTGAATACACTGTGCATTTTATTGTCTTAAAAGCATTTCTCCTGTGATGTGAATTACTATGGGTATGCATTACTCTACCAGTAAAAGCACACACAAACTTGTATCAAATTATAAAAAATGAGTAAAAATACTAAACGATACACATGCTGCACTCCACATTCAGTTAAAATTAATTTTTATATAGTAAATGTGTTAAAATGGACTGCTCATAGTCAACATAATCAATTATGAAGCTCATTGTTCTGTCAACACTAGACCTCTGTATTGATAAATACATTTCCAAATCATACATCAAAGTCAAAATTCAAAGTCAACTTTATTGTCCAAACTGCAATATGTACAGAACATACACAGGATTGAAATTGCATTTCTCTCAGATGCATGCATAATTTAAACAAACATTTAATAAACATGTTTACATCAGCAATTTTTACAAAGTAATGTTTAAATTTAATATAAATTATAATTGTTTCAGGTGTGCCAATATTAAATATTGTAAAACAAAAGAAACAAAGTGCAATAATCAATTAGAGTAATCCAAATTGTACATTATTAAAAAAGTTATAGGAAGCATAAACTTTTTAAACGTTAAAATTTAAAAGTTTCCTGTACTTGAATTTATGACTGATAAAAAAATCCCTTTCTGACATAGGTTATGGCCAGATGTGAACAGGTGGGTGTGTACACCTGTGTTACAGACCACCCAGGTGCCCAGTCCGCACAGGGTTAGAAGAAAACATAAATAATAATTTAACACAAGTACATAGTAATTTACATAAAGGGTATCCTATTCTAAAAGAAGTTCACAGAACCAGATGCGAAGTGCCAAATGTGTGACATGTATTTCAAATTCAGCGGAAGATGATGCAGAGAGTCTCGGCCAGAGCTGCGTCATCTCTTGAGACCTCCATCCACGACAATGTTGGGTGCAGCTGAGACCTTGGTGTTTGTTTCTGGCTGGCAGGTGGAGCATCCTGCGGGTGGAGCATCCTGAAGGTGGTCTCGAGTGTTTGGGACTGCTGCACGGCTCAGAGATTCCCTGGATGTGGAACGCCTCATGGAGCTAAAAAACAACAACACATTTTTAATCACCTTACAAAAAAACATACTTGAGAAACATTACTGTTCTATCACTTTGTTGATCTGTCAAACAGATGACCCAGTGCAAAATAAATACTGCTGCACAGAACTGATGACCGATATTCATTCACCAAGTACATATTATTTTACAAATACCTTGATCCACAACATTATTTGCAGCAAAAGAACGCAGGTGCTGTGCGAATTTCTGTTCCCCCGTGAGAATCTGTTCCCCCTGTGTCGGGAGCGCGCACCCTTTCTCTCAAATAATGAAAAAACAACAACAAAAACCCAGACATTAACTATCAAAAAATAGCAGCTAGAAATAATTTTTCTCCAGTCATATTTTTAATTTGAACGAGATTTAGCCTACCACAAAGCCTACACTTATCTTTGCAGGAAGTTTTCTTGTCCTCTATCAGCTGCTTCCATCCTTCAATATTAGTAATAAAAATTATAAATAGGCTATATATGATGTGTTGGTGGCTGATACTTTGTATTTGTCAGACTAGATTCTGTCGGAGATAAATAAATAAAAAACCTGTACAGTAGTCTACACCCCACACAAGACCAGGTTTATTTATTTAGTGGAGGTTTTATATTTATTTATTTATCACCATGAGCTGTCGATTAAAATGAGCTATAACCGTGACACCATAGTGTGGACTCGTTTCACTGAGAGAACTCAGATGCGCCTCACGGTCGGATCCCGACACAGGGGGAACAGATTCTCAGGGGGGAACAGAAATTCGCACAGCACCGGGACATATGCTGCGTTCCAGTTGCATCGGAAGTCGAAATTACGACCTCCGAGGACAACTGGAACGCAGCATAAAACATTGTTAACCAGTAGCCTACAACAGCTAAAATTAGCGCCAGCTGGTCTCCATTGTTTTGTGACGTTGCAGTCTTCCTTATCAGAGTTCATAAGAGTTCACACACTCTGCGGTGTTCATAGGAAACACTAGATTTTGAGCATTTAAACACAACTACAACACAAACTAACGTTGATCAGCAACAGATGAAAACGCCACGACCTTGTGGGGCCACACCGAAGCAAAGCTGCAGGTCGCAAACACAGCACATGAAGAAACACGTCATATACTCAAAAGATAAATTATGGAATGAAAGGTGTAAAATGGTACTCACCTCCAAACGGATTGTACCCTGATGGTGTAAGGGTGGGTGAACATCAGTTTGAAGAGCTATTCTTGGAACAGCTTCGCTCATCAATGCTAATGCTATGTTGCTAATCGCTAATCCAACCCCTGAACTCTGGAGGGGGAGTGACCTTCTCGGGGGAGTGGCTCCACTTTTATATTAAGGCAGGAGACGATGTGACGTCACAACTGAGCAGACATGTCACAACTGAGCATTTGAACTAATAGTAAAATTAACGTGCAATTCACCAGTTCAACACATAGGGCTACAGTGAACACGTTTTTAGACCAAATATTGCCGATTTTAACTAATACGCACAAATACATGAAAATTAACACAGAAATAGTGCTCTGAAACATTTTAAACACATTCTAGGGAGTTTATCAGCTAAAAAAAGTTAAATTTGGGTTTAGTTTCACTTTAAAACTAAATCTATGTATATTGACCTTTTTTTTGTTGTTGAGGAAAACGCTGTATTTTTAATCATCATTGGAAAAAATTCAGCTGCTGTATCGTCAACTCCTCCATTACAGGATTACGCTGAAATACTGTCTGGCGGTCTTGTGGATACAACTGAGGTGGACCTCATCACCAGAGGGTTTGATAAAAGACAGAAATAAGATTCTGACCTCAGTGAAGGAAGGTTAGAAAACAGATATCACTCAGGGAGGATGGGGCTTTATTGATTGTTGAGGGTATGACGCCCAACAATAGCATGTAAGTTTACAGAAAAAAAGAAAAAGTGAAGTGTTAAATCCAGTTTATTTTATATAGCACCATTTCACAACAAAAGTCACCTAAGGACGCTGTTCAAAAACCTTCACATACTTTATTAAACACTTAGCTACGTTGTTAGCTAAGAGAAACATCAACTAGTGATACACTAAGCTCTAATGTAGTGGAAAGAAAAACATCATTACAAACAGCAGCACGAACATGAGTCTTTATGAGCAGATGGTCACAGATGAACACAGCAACAAGAAAACAGATCAGCATCAGCATGATGTGATATTTTGCAGTGTTTATTCTTATTATTTATTTATTCATGAGTCTAACAGCCTCAGGGTAGAAGCTGTTCCTCAGTCTAGTGGTTCTACATTTGATGCTCCTCAACCTCCGTCCTGAGGGGAGTGGGGCAAAGAGTGAGTGTGCTGGGTGAGTGAGGTCTTTCATGATGCAGGTGGCTCTTTTTCTGCATCTGGAGGTGTAAATGTCTGTGATGGTGGGGAGACTGACTCCAACAGACTTCTGTGCAGCCTTCACCACTCTCTGTAGAGCTTTCCTCTCTGCAACTGTGCAGCCTCCATGCCACACATTGATGCTGGAGCACAGGATGCTCTCCACTGCACACCTGTAGAAGGAGGTGAGAACTGGGCTGCTCAGACCAGCTCGTCTCAGCCGTCTGAGGAAGTAGAGTCTCTGATGACCTTTCTTGATCAGGCTGGTGGTGTTGTTGCTCCAGCTGAGGTTATCATTCAAGTGTACACCCAAGTATTTGTAGCTGGAGACCACCTCCACCGCAGATCCACCTATGTTCAGTGGGGCATGGGTGTGTTTGTTCCTTCTGAAGTCCACAATCATCTCCTTTGTCTTCTTCACATTCATGTGAAGATTATTCTCTTTGCACCAGCTCTCCAGGTGTTCCACCTCCTGTCTGTAGCTGGACTCATCATTGTTTGTGATGCATCCCACCACCGCTGTATCATCTGCAAACTTAACAATATGTGTGGCTGTACAATCATATGTGAGCAGAGTGAACAGAAGAGGGCTCTTTTATGAGATTTATGAAAATAAAAACATTTAAAGGGGACCACATATAGGTCTTTAAAATTTTTATGTTATGTCTGTGTGCTATCTTGACAATATTAATTCATTTTAATACACAAAATAATTCTTAGATAATCAATTATACCCTTTTTAATTCTGCCATTTTTAACTTTCGTTTTGAACGACCGGTTTCTGATACTGAGTTCTGAAGTCCACGCCCTTCAAAGATCTGTTTACGCCCTCTGTAACAGCCAGTATCTGTAATGTGTTGTTGTTTTAAAATTAGCTCTTTTTTTATTACTCATTTGACCAGTGCTGGGCACGCTAATTAAAAAATTAGTTCCACAATTTCTAAAACGCTTATTAATTTTTTTAGGTCCACAATTTCAAAAGCACAAATGTCTTATGAAAATTAGGGGAAGCTAATCTAATCCGCTATTTATATATTTATATATTTATATATATATATATTTATATATAGCCGGCAGCGTTATGCAAAATTTGCACTACACTGCCAACTGAAAAGTAACAAAAATGATCCTAAAAGGATGAAATTACAAAAATCAAAGGATTTATTTAATACTTTACGTATATATATTCTATTCGGCCACGAAATTAACAAAAAATAGAATGAACTTTTAATCCCTAAAAAACCACTTTTAAATCTCAAATACACGGGTGTGTCGCCACCGCATTTATACATAAGTAACCCAAATACATAAAACTAACGAGTCACCGTCGAATGGTCGACACAAAACACACAATAAAATACTCCGGCCACGTTAATTTGGCTTGAAACAGCGGGGTTCTCTACGGATTTATCCAAGAAACCCAGCACAACCAACCAGCTGGACACACAGAGTTAGCGTCTATAGGTAGTCAACAGATTTAATGAAAAGTAACTAAAATACATAAAAATAACGAGTCACCGTCGAATGGTCGACACAAAACACACAATAAAATCATCCGGCCACGTTAATTTGGCTTGAAACAGCGGGGTTCTCTACGGATTTATCCAAGAAACCCAGCAAAACCAACCAGCTGGACACAAGAGTTAGCGTCTATAGGTAGTCAACAGATTTAATGAAAAGTAACTAAAATACATAAAAATAACGACTCACCGTCGAATGGTCATCACAAAACACACAATAAAATCATCCGGCCACGTTAATTTGGCTTGAAACAGCGGGGTTCTTTACGGATTTATGAAGACACCGAGCGCAGCCAGCTAGCCACAGAATTAGCCCCTGAGTTCAACTATGACCCGGAAGATGTCAAGATGGAATAGTCCATTTTTAGTAGGGGGATAAAGAAATCGACCGTTTTTTTATTGCTTATTTAATGATCGTTTTCATCGTAACTATAATTATTTTTATGTTAAATGTAGATTAACAAGCAGGATCAATGTTAGGAATGTAGGTGACTGGCCGGGGCGTGGCGGGGCCGGGGCCCCATGCTGATGGGATCCCCAGGCAACGGCATCATAAGGCGTGTTTCCATCAAGGTTTCTAGGTGCGCATTATGAAGCATCGCATCAGAAAAGCTAAATGGAAACGGCATAATTCGAGTTAACTTCCTCTAAGTCGCTCTAAAGTTTATACGCTCGCTTGAGGTAGTTTTTGGGGAGTCGATTCAGAGCTGAGTCGGCTAAACGACAGATGGAAACAGATTAGCCGACTCAGTTCTGCCGCAGCGAACATTCACGTCACGTGACTGATCAGCTGTTTCCGCTCCGGACAACATGTAACATCGCTAAAACTAGTTGGCATGACAGAATAAATACAACTTGCCCGATAGCAACACATACCTGAAATATTCTCTCCATTTTGCCGAGATGTCTGTTTTCAAACGCTACTTCCTGTTTACTGTGGAAGTGCGTAACGCTGACGTCTGACGTATGGCGCTGACGTGTGACGTAATGACGCTGACGTCTGACGTAGAGACGCTTTGCGTGGCATTGCAGATGCGCTTCAAGCCAGTTAATGGAAACACTTCTGATCCTCATAATTTTAATTTACATTTTAGCGAAATTTTCTAAAATTCGCTCAAAAATCGAATTTAAATTGGATGGAAACATAGCTACTTACCTACATGGTAGATCCGAGTCTGTTCTCCGCTCTGCCCCCCCTCCCCCCTCCAACCCTCCCTCCTCTCTGCTCTTACGGTGGGGAAAAAGGTAAAACAAGCAGCATAAGAGCTTGTAAATAAGTTTATTGGTTTTTACTGATAGATAATTAGTTATTAGCGGTACTGAATTTTAAATAAAAATAGCACAAATCCGCTTATGAATTATAAAAGTTAGTCAATCCACAAAAACGCTGACAAAAAGTTTAAGTCCACTGTAAACGGATTAGCGCTTTAGCGCTCCCTAGCGTTCATTTGCCCACCTTTGCATTTGACTTACTGTTAGTGCTAGCTTAAGATAACTTACCGAAACCCGTCTGAGCGCGCCGCAATTTGCTGCTCCTTTTAGCATTAGACCACCCGAATCCGATGCTAATGTTAGCTTGTTCCTCTTCCGGTGTTCGCCAGCTCCGCTCGTTGCACGCGGCGATTTTGGGAGTTATCGCTGTTCCAGTCAAGACAACACAAAGTTCACCAAGTGTCTCCCGTAAATTAATCCGTAAGGAGAAGGTCCTCGCTGCTGCGAGGCTGCTGCGAGGCTGCAGCGAGGCTGTACAGTTGAAGCTCCGCTCCATCGCGCCAGAAGAGGGTCCCGTCGCAACCGGTCCCTACGCCGGGGGTCTGCTCGTTTAATTTTTGCCGGCTGCGCGTTGGGAGCGATCGCAAATACACTAAAAATTGAACTAAAACATAAAAATAACAATTATACTTTATTTATAAAGCCATTTAAAAAAAACACAGCTGCAACAAAGTGCTGTACACATGAAATTAAGAACATATAAACAAAAGATGAGATGAAATCATGAAAAACAACAGTCATGTGTTTAATACAGAAGTGGGTTGAGCCTAACCAGGGGTTGCTAGGTGAGGGGCTGGACTCAGGTTGTGGTGGGTTGTCCTCTCGCTTGTGACGTCACATGCGAGAGTATTTTAAAACAGACCGTATCTTATCACAGTAAAATAAATTTACTAGAGTAAATAAACCACTGGGTGCATTTTTTTGCCACTAGGACTGTTTTTTTATGAAGTACATACCCAAAGTTGAGTAAAAAAAACCTTTAAAAAGTGAATTTTGAATATGTGGTCCCCTTTAAAAAATCATGTTAATGATAGAAATATTTATGAATACAGATATGGAGAGAAGAGCAAGGGAAGCAGCAGCAGAGTGAGGGAATGTGGTCAGTTTGTCCTCCAGCAGCTTAAATTTTTAGCAGCATAGTTCAGGAAACCCAAGCCAACACTAATTATAGGAGTTCTCAAAAAGAAGAGGCCTAATACTTGTTTTCAAAGTAGACAGGTCATCAGCCTCATGGAAAAAAACTGGAACTTGGTTCCAGAGAGAAAACTTTAAAAGTCCAGCTACACAAACTACATCTACTTGCAGGTCCAACATGGGCCCAACTGTATAAAAAAAAGACATACAAAAGTAATTAAAAAACACAATTTATATCTAAATATTATTTTCTGAGCTTATACATTTGAAAAAGTAGAATAACTAGATAATTAACTACAATCACCGATAATGTAAGATATTATAACATTTTGGTTCAACCAGCTAACAAGAAGCGGAATTACCAAGGTTTTTGTCCACTTGAAAACATTAAATTGTTTGATGGACCAAAACTTTCTGCATTTTAATGAAAAAAAGATAGTGGTGCTTGTTTTTGGACCTAGTGGAGCTTGTTCGAGCCCTCCAGTCGATTTAGACCCCCTGACAATGTATGTAAAATCTACAGTTACAAATCTTGTTTTAAGATGGGCAATGATTGTAAACTCAACAGTCAAAAAATGGCCACAGTAAAGTCTGTTTATTATCATTTGAGAAAATTGGCAAAGGTAAATCTATTCTTTCAAGGCAACAGTTTGAAACAGTAAGCCATGCCTTCATTTCATCACGGCTGGATTACAGTAATTACCTCTATCTCGGAGTCAGCCAGTCCTCACTTGCACGTCTGCAGCTGGTGCAGAATGCTGCTGCACATTTCTTAACTGGAACACACAAAAGTGAGCACATCAAACCTTTCCTGGCTTCTCGCCACTGTCTGCCTGTGTATTTTAGAGTTTATTTTAACAGAGCTTCTCCACCATTACACTCCACCATGGTCACTGTTGACCAGCTGCTTCTGGTCATTCCCAAGAGTAAGGGGAAGCTTTGAGGAGAAAGAGCCTTCTCTGTTAGTGCCCCTAAGTTATGGAACGCTCTGCCTTTGCACGTTCGACAGGCCCCCTCACTGTCCATTTTTAAAACCCGTTTGAAAACTCATCTCTACTTATTGGCCTTCAACCCAACTGAGACTTGATTTTACTTCATTTTTATTGGTATTGATTTTATCTGTTTAACTCATCGTTTTATTGTGTTTTAAATTGAGTTTTTAGTTCACTGTGTGCTTGGCTTTGTAGCTTTGTATTTATGCTCTCTTTTATCTTGTCTTTAACTGATGTTCAGCACTTTTTTTCAGCTGTGGCTGTGTTAAAGTGCTTTATAAATAAAGTTTATGATGATGATGATGATGATGATGATGATGATGATGATGATGATGATGATGTATTTAAAAATATTACAAATATTTCTCCACCAAAGAAAGCGCAATGCAAAGACATATATCCATTTAGTTTGATGAGAAATCTAAGTCTCTACTTCCTGCTTCTTTTAAACTAATTGAGGATTTTGTTTCAAAGACTCAAATGGAAAGAATGGCAAAGAGCTCAGTGTATTTTGCCCAGATGTGGGGCCCCGGGGGCCCACCCTGGAGCCAAGTCTGGGGAAGGGGCTCATTGGTGAGCAAAGCAGCACTTTACTAACACTGGGTTCAGTGAAGGTGGGGTGATGTTGACCTCAACCAGTGATGTTGTCAGGAGAGGGAAGGAATAATTCTTGGACTCTCTGAATCTCACCAGCATGTCGTCCATGGAGGAAGCTGAGTCGGGGGACTTCGGGGTTGGTCTGTCCATAACCACGACAGAGGTTGCAGAGGTAGTTAAAAAGCTCCACGGTGACAGGGCTCAGGTAATAGAAAATATCTGCCCTGATTTCTTTAAGGCTGTGGATGTTGTAGGGCTGTCTTGGTTGACGCACCTTTGGAACATCGCATGGACATCGCGGCAGTGCCACTGGATTGGCAGACTGGGGTGGTGGTCCCTTCTTCAAAAAGGGGGACTGAAGGTTGTGCTCCAGTTAAAGGGCCATCACTAGCCTCCCTGTTAAGGTCTATTCAGGGATAATGAAGAAGTGAGTCTGATTGTTGGTCGAACTTCAGTTCCAGGAGAAACAATGCAGGTTCCATCCTGGCCAGGGAACACTGGATCAGATATTTCCCCCCACTAGGGTTCTCGAGGGGTCATGGGAGTTTGCCCATCCAGTCTACATGTGTTTGTGGACTTGGAGAAGGCATTCAATCATGTTCCTTGGGGTACACTGTGGAGGGTGCTTCAGGAGTATGGGATTGAGGGCCTGTTGGTACGAGCTATTCTGTCTCTATACAAGCGGTGTGAGAGTTTGGTTTGTATTGCTAACTGTAAAATGAACCCCTACAAGGTGGGAGTTGGACTCTGCCAGGGCTGTCTGTTGTCACCGATTCTGTTCATAACTTTTATGGACAGAATTTCTCTGTGTAGCCAGGGGGTGGAGGGAGTCTGTTTGGTGGCTTCAGGTTTCCATCTCTACTATTTAATAATAATAATAATAATAATAATAATAATAATAATAATAATAATAATAATAATAGTAATAATGAATTTAATTTAAAACGCACTTTTCATTAATGAAAATCTCAAAGTGCTTTTGCTGATGATGTGATCCTGTTGGCATCATTGTGTCGTAATCTTCAGATCTCACTGGAACAGTGTACAGCCAAGTTTGAAGTTACTGGAATGAGAATCAGCACCTCCAAATCTGAGTTCATGGTCCTCAGTTGGAAAAGGGTGGATTGCTCTCTTCAGGTGGATTGCTTTCTTCAAGTCGAAGGAAAGGTTCTGCCTCAAGCAGATGAGTTCAAGTTTCTTGGGGTTTTGTTCATGAGTGAGGGAAGAATGGAGCACAAGACTGACTGACGGATTGGTGCAGCATCTGCAGTATTGTAGACTCTGTGCCAGTCCATTGTGGTAAAGAGAGAGCTGAGCATAAGGCAAAGCTCTGTTTATCCCTCAGTCTACAGTATGTTCCTACCCTCACCTATGCTTACAAACTCTGGGTAGTGACCCAAAGAACAAGATTGTGGATACAGACGGTTGAAATGAGTTTCCTCCGCACAGTAGCTGGACTCTCCCTTATGCCTGGTACCCACTGCCCCGTTGTCGGGCGGCTGAAGCGGCCGGTTTACATTCAAAGTCTATGAGGAGACGCGTGGAGTCACGGCGCGATTCAAGTGATCGAAGCGGCGCGGCGGCAGCCTGTACACGCACGCGCGCGTCGGCGTCGAACTGCCAACGCCATAAAATTTGATCTCTGGTGGCTCGACGCGTCCAGAAAACAGTCGGGAGAGCCTCTGCTATCTGATTACACAACCACAACGGGACTTTTTTTGGACTTTTTAAACTCACCGGATCGAGCCTCCATGAATTGGAACCAAACTCCGGTAATAAACGTGGCATTTTTACAGTTGCTGCTGACAGGCTGCTGTTCTCTCCAGTGTAGATCACCCCAAACATAAAAAAAAACATTTTAATCTCATCAAAGACCTTCGGAGGTGCAGTTAACACAACAACTGAACCCGGAAAACGAGCTTCTGACCCCTCCCACTGCCACCCCCTAGTGCGCGTCATCAGACGGTCTTCAGTGGCCAGTGGGACCATGACCAGCGGCCAAAAGGGGGCGGCAGGCGCGTTTCGAGTTGTGCAATGGGGACCAGGCATCAGAGATAGGGTGGGAAGTTCCGTCAACCAGAAGAGACTCGGAATAGAAGTGTTGCTCCTCTACATCAAGAGGAGCCAGTTGAGGTGGTTCGGGCTCCCTGAGCACCTGTCTAGGGAGGTGTTGCGGGCATGTCCAACTGGGAAGAGACCCTGGGGAAGACCCAGGATACACTGGAGAGACAGTCTCTCAGTTTTACTGTGAACGCCTTGGGAATCCAGAAGACCTGGAAGAGGTGGCTGTGGAAAGAGATGTCTGGTTCTCCCTGCTCAAGCTGCTGCCCCCGCGACCTGACTTCAGAACATGTGGAAGATGAATGGCATGGCTAGATGCATATATAGATGGATAGATGGATGGACATATGGACGGACGGATAGACGGACGGATGGACAGACAGACAGATAATGTTTTTGTTCAGAAGTCACAGTCAGTTCTTTTGTCAACGGCCTTGACTTTGTGTGTTAGGAGTGGAGAATGACGGTTCTTCTGCTTCTTCTGTACCATCTACTGGTGACTCTGCAGCCAACGTATCTTGTCCAAGGCACAGCCAGTATGGTCAGACATGTACTAGCTTGTGCCTTCTTCCAGAGAGGCAGTCTTTTTTTTTTTGTTGCTTTGAATAAACAGCTGCTTCTTGGTTGCAGAGTGTAGAAGTAGCCAGGTCCACAGAGAATAAAAGCACACCATAAACACACTTACAGACACAGGCAGAGCAGCAAAAACAGACTTAAAAAACTAGTTGAAGCAGATCATCTGGAAAATCTGCTGTCAGTACTCAGTACTTCACTCTACATGTGAGATCACATTTTGCTCCTTCTGTCTCATTAAACAATTTTGTAATCACTGTGCATCCTTAAAAGTGTGAGCCTTAGCCTTTTCTAGTTAATTTAAAGTTTCATTGTGGGTCACAGTCTTTTACAAAGATTTGTCATTGTAATCAATAGGTCATCTCTGTGTTAGTGTTAAATCAACCTCAAAATGTGGACTCAGGAGTTTGTCCAGGCCTTGCAAGCTGCCAGTAGATTCAAACCAGAAGAGATAAAAGAGGTACAGTATATCAAATGCACAATATTTATCATAGTGAGTTTGTACTTGATTGGTAAGTTTGTTCTTCTTAAAAACATTCAAATAATGTGCAA
The DNA here is from genome assembly GCA_038048925.1 of Garcialebias charrua. Lineage (NCBI taxonomy): Eukaryota > Metazoa > Chordata > Actinopteri > Cyprinodontiformes > Rivulidae > Garcialebias > Garcialebias charrua. The sequence goes on along the minus strand of JBBPBX010041964.1, from coordinate 9,040 downwards.
GGAATATTACTCATATAGCAACTACCAATAGTTTATTTTTTATTCAACTTATTGAAAGATTGTCCCAGATAATTTATTCAGGTTCTGTAAAATCAATGGTCTTAATTTTCTATCAAGGCACTCAAAATGTACATTTAATTACAAACTAGCCTTGTGCGCATTTCCACTGAGGTTTTGAACAACAGTTATTTTAAAATGACCTCCAGGGCTTTGAAGTTGGATGCCTTCCTTTTTAGTCTGATCTTTTGTTCCCGCACAGATTCTGGATGGAATTCAGACTTCTTCTGGTTTGTTGGGTGGTTTTTTTGGCTCTATTTGTCTTGTTGAGAGGCCCAAGGTAGTAGTTTTTTTTTCTCTGCAAAGTGCTGCAAAGTGCTTGATGCTTGCATTCAGAATTTTATTATAGACTTCTTTTCTCAAGATGCCATTTACTTTGAAAAAGTTGCCTGCACTATCAACTTATCTCTCTATCTCTCTATCTATCTCTCTATCTCTCTATCTATCTATCTATCTATCTATCTATCTATCTATCTATCTATCTATCTATCTATCTATCTATCTATCTATCTATCTATCTATCTATCTATCTATCTATCTATCTATCTATCTATCTATCTATCTATCTATCTATCTATCTATCTATCTATCTATCTATCTATCTATCTATCTATCTATCTATCTATCTATCTATCTATATATATCTATCTATCTATATATATATATATATATATATATATATATATACACATGTATATATACTGTATATATACATGTATTTATATGAAGATGGATGGATGGATGGATGGATGGATGGATATATGCTGGTTCCCGATTTTTCCAAAGTTTTCCAAACAATAGGAAGTTATTAAATTTGCCAAGGTCAAGAAAGCCCTGTAGTTTCATAATCTCATAAATGTTTTCTCTTTTACCATCAACAGCCTCTGGGTCCAAAATATGAGGCCAATAAAACATGTTTAAACTTGCATCCCTTCTAATGGCCGGCAGCTAATTCTACAAATACATTTAATTTTTGAACATCTATTATACATAAGGTATTTGAACTTGTGTGCTGACAAAAATTTGGAGGCCATTTATGCATGTTACACTGATATTTTTGTTAATTTTATTTTCTACAATTTGCTGTAACTGAGCTGCTCTTAGTCTTTGTTTTTAAAAGTCAAAACAGAATGTTTGGCATATTGCCATAATTGCTCTAAAATATACTGTCAAACTAATACGGTGTTTGGGCAAGTAGTTGGTTTTTATTTATTAAAAAAAATTCCACATACTTAATTAAATTGTACGGTCAAGAAAAAAGTCTATAGACAAAATCACTAATACAGTCGTTCAGAAGAGATCAAAAATCTTAGTGAACACTGATAATGTTCTTTAACCCACTGTGTGTAATACTTACTATATGCATATCAGATGGCCACATTGTACTAAAATAATTACCTTTTTCAGCTGATTGATATCTCATGGTAGACAAAAAGGCAAATTAGATTTCAAAAGCTAAAAAAAAATTGTGAAATCAGTTTTAATTATAAATTAGGCCAGGAAAAATAAATAGCTGTTTGAGCTTCCGCATGAGCTGTACATGAAAGTAAAAATACCAGAATGTAATTATAACAGTAGGTTCAGTAGACTGTTATATATTAAGACTAATATTTAACAAAAATTCTTAATAAAAAAAAACTTGCAGCCAACAATAAAAAAACATCTT
>JBBPBX010041963.1:0-15447 GCA_038048925.1 Garcialebias charrua | reverse complement strand
CACAGGTCACACACACACGTCACACACACAGGTCACACACACAGGTCACACACACACACGTCACACACACACACGCCACACAGACACACACACACGTCACACACACACTTCACACACACACACACGTCACACACACAGGTCACACACACATCAGAGTCAGTTCATTATTGCCCGTGTCAATGAACAGGATTCACAGAGTAGGAACTTGCGGTGCAAATAAAAGGTAAAAGAAAACATTTCTACACACCAACCAATACGATACAATACAATACGATACAATACAATACGATACAATACAATACAGTACATGCGTTTGTGACTGAATATGAATGTATATGTATGTATACTGTATATATATTTGTAGGTATGGGTATGTATATTTATAGAATCAAAAAAGGCGTTCAATAGGATCAACTGGACTTTATTTGTTGCAGAAAACGTTTCGACTTCCGTCCAGAAGTCTTTTTCAATTCATATTTTTTTCAATTTATATATATAGAAATCTACTGCAAGGTCATGAATATTATTAGTCTTTATGCATGTGTGTTTTGTTGTTGTGTTCTGTCATGTGCTTTGCAGGATTGCAGATGGAGGTTGGGTGTGTTTGCCTTGTGCTCTTTTTGTGGATAATTGTTGTTTTGTTGTCTTACTTTCTTTCTTTCCATTCTCTCTAAAAAAACACACAAAAAAACAATACATGCAATACACACAATACAATACACACAATGCAATACACACAATACAATACACAAAATACAATACAATGCAATACAATACAATACAATAGATTAAAATAGAATACAATGCAATACTCGGGGAAAAATGTACAAATGGAGTAGTGCAGTTAAAGTACAGTGATAAAATGACCAAAGCAGAGTTCTACAGTAACGTGATTATGAATGTTCAAGAGTCCGACAGCAGATGGGAAGAAACTGTTCTTATGGCGGGAGGTTCTGATCCGAATGGACCGAAGCCTCCTGCCCCAGGGGAGTGGTTTGAATAGTTACATCAGATACAGGTCACACGTCACACACACACACGTCACACTGAAATATTTGATGTTTTTGAGGTCACTCATGGATCAGTACAAACATTTTCTTGAAAGACTGCAGATGATGTTCTAGTTCTTGAATCTTCAACTGTAAAGAATCAGTTGGACCTCGTGCACGTGCGTGCACTTGGTTGTAGCCCAGCTGGGCTTCACGTGCTCTGATCGATGACAGGAAGTCGCCCCCTGGCAGACCTGAGTGTTGGTTAGAGCTCCGTGTGACCCCGGATGAATTGGCAGTCGATGAGAGGCAGGAGACGTTCAATAAAAATTACAGGACCGTTTACCAGTCCCTGAGGTACGCCACTTGGAAGTAAGCCACGGCTGGAACGAGATCATGTGACACAGATACGTTGTCCAGCAGCTAGTTCTGTTTTTAAAACGGCTTCAGAACTATGGCTCGTTGTACATGTGTGTCACTCACCCCGTACCCTCTGCTCCATCGTGTGTGTGCAGGTGACCCGAAGAGCTGGCAGAACAAGTCCCTCCCCGGAGACCCCAACTACCTGGTGGGGGCCAACTGCGTGTCCGTGCTCATCGACCACTTTTAAGGGCGGCCAGCAGACGAGCTCTTACTGAATGTGGAACCATGGGATGAGAACGAAGGCGAAAGACTCACTTTCATCACACACACACACACACACAACACACACACACACACACACAACACACACACACACACACACAACACACACAGTGGAGTATGAAGGAGAGCTGGTCATGTTTACTGCATCCATGGATGAAGGCGGAACTTTAATATTTCGAGCTACTCTTGATACATTTCCCTCATTTGAAGTTTAGAAGATGAATGAACTCTTCTTCGTGTTCCTGTTACTGAAGAGAAACACGTTTATGAGTCGGTGTTTCCTGTGATGTTGGACGTGCACGCAGCCCGTGGACGCTTTACAGGCAGCTTGGCTGCTTCAGAACGTTGTCAGTGTATCCATGGTGTATATCTACAGACGTGCTGAGGTTCTACGTGGAGGTGTCACTTCAGGAGACGGGATGAAGGAACTGCCATGTTTTGAAGGAACTGCCATGTTTTTCCACGTTGAAGTTGTTTTCTTGAAGATTTGACGTGGACGTTTGCAGGAGACTGAAGTGATGAACGTGGTCGGTTGGTTTCTTCCTGAGCACCTCGTCTCTCCTTCCAGCCTGAGGGAGATCTATGCATGTTCTTTACTCACATCCTCTTCCTCTTTTTGTTTGGCCCATCTGTTCCTCTCCGGACGCTCTTGCACTCACACACGCCTTATCTGCAGATTATTCACTTTCATACAGAAGAACCCTAAGTTATGATAAATTATGGTATATGATGTGTTTTCCATCTTTGTGAAGCCTGAACGGCTTTAATGGAGAATAAAACAAATCAAAGCTCTTCTTTTATCCACTATGCATCACTGAAGAAGAAACTGAGACGGAGGAGAAGTGGCTGTAAATAAACTGAGCATATTGCCTTGTTTCTTTTTGTTTGTAAATGAACTTTTTGTACGTCTTTCTTTTTGTATAAAACTTAGAGAAAACATGAAGAAAGTGAACAAATGTTCTTTGTATTCTGGACATAAATATATAAATATATGTACACCCTGAAGCCTTGGAGTTGTAATCAACATTAACACTTCAAACCTTTTCTACAAATATATTAACCCTGTGTTGAAGTTCTCTGAATAATTTGAGGATCACAAGAAGTACTTAAGTTTAAATGCAATAAAACATGTCTTTTTGAAAAGGTGTGCTCTTAAAAGTACCCCCCTCCCTTGCTGATTTGTGATACTGGATACTATATTGTGTGCTCTTAAATGTATTTTTTTACTAATAGACATTATATTATGTATGGCACACCAGTACGCTTTTATTTTTAGATATAACACAGCTTTAATTTGGATCTTAGCTTTTCACGTGTGGCTGATTTGTTTTATTTTTCTCTTTTCATCACAATTTTAAGTATACCACTGTATTAATAAAGAAATTTTTAAAATAGTTTGTGGAGAGTGTTCCATTTTACTTCAGGAAAACGTTTCTGTGCCTAAATATATACATACATACATGTAAATATAATAATTACACACAGATGCATCCAAATAAGCTCCTTTTCTTTTACTTGTTGATCTGTGTTCAGCTACGTCGGCTCTTTCTGTAGATGAATGTAAAAATGGGCAGCTGATCACAAATTGTGCTTACAAGTTTATAAATTTAAGGACACATTAATCATGATTTTTTTTTAACCTCTTCATCACATTACATAAGTTTTATTAACATAAGTTTGTGTTTTTAGTCCCTTGAATAAACCTTGGAGTGGGGATCATTTGGTCCTTTCCTCGCTGCAGTTCTCGGAGCGGCCGCCAGGTGTCGCCTGTGAGTAAACGTGTCAGGTCAGACCAGTGGGTTTATATGTATTAAAACATTTCAGAGGATCAAAGGCGTGGAAATACAGATATGGTCGTTTTTACAGCCTGGGAGCTATATCTTAGTTTCCTTATATTTTTTAACTCCATAAACTGAGAAAATACTGTTGATGTGAAATATGATCCAAATATAAAACCAATTATATTATTGACTTCAAGCCCACTCCGTGTTTCTAGATGTTGTGGGGCGGCTGTGGCTAAGTGCTTGGAGCAGTCGTCCTCCAATGAAAGAGTTGGTAATTCGAAATCCACCAGCATTCACATGCTGAAGTGTCCCTGAGCAAGACACTGAACCCCTGGTTACCTCCAATGTGTCAATCAGTGTCTGAATGTGATAAAACTGATCCGTCTCTTTACAATGATTTGTTCAATTAGCTTTGTGCAGATCTAAAGAGCTGTAGAGATCTAGTCAAGAGCTGTAGAGATCTAGTCAAGAGCTGTAGAGATCTAGTCAAGAGCTGTAGAGATCTAGTCAAGAGCTGTAGAGATCTAGTCAAGAGCTGTAGAGATCTAGTCAAGAGCTGTAGAGATCTAGTCAAGAGCTGTAGAGATCTAGTCAAGAGCTGTAGAGATCTAGTCAAGAGCTGTAGAGATCTAGTCAAGAGCTGTAGAGATCTAGTCAAGAGCTGTAGAGATCTAGTCAAGAGCTGTAGAGATCTAGTCAAGAGCTGTAGAGATAAGATCTAGTAGAGAGCTGACGAGATCTAGTAGAGAGCTGAAGAGATCTAGTAAAGAGCTGTAGAGATCTAGTAGAGAGCTGAAGAGATCTAGTAGAGAGCTGAAGAGATCTAGTAAAGAGCTGTAGAGATCTAGTAAAGAGCTGTAGAGATCTAGTAAAGAGCTGAAGAGATCTAGTAAAGAGCTGTAGAGATCTAGTAAAGAGCTGTAGAGATCTAGTAAAGAGCTGTAGAGATCTAGTAAAGAGCTGTAGAGAGCTGAAGAGATCTAGTAGAGAGCTGAAGAGATCTAGTAGAGAGCTGAAGAGATCTAGTAGAGAGCTGAAGAGATCTAGTAGAGAGCTGAAGAGATCTAGTAAAGAGCTGTAGAGATCTAGTAAAGAGCTGAAGAGATCTAGTAAAGAGCTGTAGAGATCTAGTAAAGAGCTGTAGAGATCTAGTAAAGAGCTGTAGAGAGCTGAAGAGATCTAGTAGAGAGCTGAAGAGATCTAGTAAAGAGCTGTAGAGATCTAGTAAAGAGCTGTAGAGATCTAGTAAAGAGCTGAAGAGATCTAGTAAAGAGCTGTAGAGATCTAGTAAAGAGCTGTAGAGATCTAGTAAAGAGCTGTAGAGAGCTGAAGAGATCTAGTAGAGAGCTGAAGAGATCTAGTAAAGAGCTGTAGAGAGCTGAAGAGATCTAGTAGAGAGCTGAATGAATGAGGCACAGGTTGTTGTAAAGAGATTTGAGTGTCTCGATGAGACAGAAAGGAGCTGTGCTGCATGAAGGAGAATGATTCAAGATTCATCACGTGAAGTTCAACAGATACAACAGAGTAAGATGTAAACAGCAACAAAACTGAAATCATTCTCGTCGGTACCAAAAACTCTATTTCAAAATCAGAACATCTTCTCGTCCCCCTTAACAACTCTCTGCTATCCCCCTCCCCTCAGGTCAAGAGCCTCGGTGTCATCCTCGACACCACTCTCTCCTTCACTTCACACATCAACAATATTACTCGGTCTGCCTATTTCCACCTCCGTAATATTAACCGTCTCCGTCCTTCTCTCACACCCCGCTCCACAGCCATCCTGGTGCACAGTCTTGTGACTTCCCGTATCGATTACTGCAACTCCCTTCTCTACGGCCTCCCCAACAAATCTCTCCACAAGTTACAGATGGTCCAGAACTCAGCTGCCCGTGTCATCACTCAAACCTCCTACTATAACCACATCACTCCTGTCCTGCAGCAGCTCCACTGGCTCCCGGTTAAATCACGCATCATCTTCAAAATTCTACTCCTCACGTTCAAATCTATCCACAACCTTGCCCCTCCTTATCTATCTGACCTCCTACAAATCTCCATCCCATCACGCTCTCTCAGATCCTCCTCTTCACTACATCTCCATGTACCCTCTGCCCGCCTCTCCACCATGGGGAGCAGGGCCTTCACCTGCTCTGCCCCTCACCTCTGGAACGCTCTACCGCCAGACCTTCGAAACACCACCTCCCTTTCTCTGTTCAAGACTGCTCTGAAAACACATCTCTTTAGACTAGCTTATCATTAACTTTACTAAATGTATTTTTATTATTTTGCATTTTATATTCTTTATGTATTTTATATTTCAATTTGTCACTGATAATGTTTGAACTGTGTTTGTTAAGTGTCCTTGGGTGTCTTGAAAGGCGCTTTTAAATAAAATGATTATTATTATATTATTAAACAAAATCATGAATAGTTTGAGAACAGGGTGATGGTAGAAAGTAAATCTAAACTAAAACACTATGAACTAAACTGGTGTCAAATGAGAAATCAACAAAAAAAAAACTGCAGCTGTAAGCTGAGCTGCGACGACACTTTAATTTTTAATTTTTATAATAAATAAAAAATATTAACATGATTTTCGCCTGGATTCAGATTCAGCTTCTTCCACATCAGCAGCACCTTGACCAAATCCTCCTCCTCCTCCTCCTCCTCCTCCTCCTCCTCCTCCTCCTCCTCCTCCAGTCTCCGCCATGTAGGAGCGCGTGTGGCGCATCTCCAGTGCGCAGAGCGCGTGCGTGTCCTGCCCGCACCTCCCGCAGCTCTTCTCCTCCGCGTTCGCTTTCTTCTTTCTTTCATCCTTCGAAGGTTCTGTTGGTTCTGCAGCTCGGGTCCAGTTCGGCTCGTTTGTGGAGCCGCAGAACCGAGCCTGATGATGATGATGATGATGATGGCTGCAGCAGCGTGACGCGTTCGAGGCTCGTTTTTTTTTTTCTTCTTTTTTTCTTGACTTCTGCTGAATGGATTCTTGTGTAAAGGAGTTCTCCGACACATCTTGGACTTGGTGCGTGAGTGATGGTCATCCTGCTCACCCCCCTGCTCACCCTCCTGCTCACCCCCCTCCTCCCATCAGGAGCCACCCGGAGCATCTTTAATTGTTTCATTCAACCTTTACTTAAACAGGTGAGTCTCACTGAGCCTCAGGACTCATTTACAAGACAGACCTGCTTTTAACAAAGAATGACGACAGAGAACAATCATAAAAGAAAACAAAGTATAAATGAAATCAATTTATATTTAAAAAAGAAACGGCTTGATTGTAAAGATTGTAGATTATAAAGATCACTGCAGATTGTAGATCACTGCAGATTGTAGATGATTAAGATCACTGCAGATTGTAGATTATTAAAATCACTGCAGATTGTAGATTAAGATCACTACAGATTGTAGATCACTGCAGATTGTAGATTATAAAGATCACTGCAGATTGTAGATCACTGCAGATTGTAGATTATAAAGATCACTGCAGATTGTAGATTATTAAGATCACTGCAGATTGTAGATTATAAAGATCACTGCAGATTGTAGATTATAAAGATCACTGCAGATTGTAGATTATAAAGATCACTGCAGATTGTAGATTATAAAGTTCACTGCAGATTGTAGATTAAGATCACTGCAGATTGTAGATCACTGCAGATTGTAGATTAAAAAGATCACTGCAGATTGTAGATCACTGCAGATTGTAGATTATAAAGATCACTGCAGATTGTAGATCACTGCAGATTGTAGATTATTAAGATCACTGCAGATTGTAGATTATTAAGATCACTGCAGATTGTAGATTATTAAGATCACTGCAGATTGTAGATTATTAAGATCACTGCAGATTGTAGATTAAGATCACTGCAGATTGTAGATTATTAGGATCACTTCAGATTGTAGATTATTAAAATCACTGCATATTGTAGATTAAGAGCACTGCAGATTGTAGATTATTAAGATCACTTCAGATTGTAGATTATTAAAATCATTGCAGATTGTAGATTAAGATCACTGCAGATTGTAGACTATTAAGATCACTGCAGATTGTAGATTATTAAGATCACTTCAGATTGTAGATTATTAAAATCACTGCAGAGTGTAGATTAAGATCACTGCAGATTGTAGATTATTAAAATCACTGCAGATTGTAGATTAAGATCACTGCAGATTGTAGATTATAAAGATCACTGCAGATTGTAGATTATTAAAATCACTGCAGATTGTAGATTAAGATCACTGCAGATTGTAGATTATAAAGATCACTGCAGATTGTAGATTATTAAAATCACTGCAGATTGTAGATTAAGATCACTTCAGATTGTAGATTATTAAAATCACTGCAGATTGTAGATTAAGATCACTGCAGATTGTAGATTATAAATCACTGCAGATTGTAGATTATTAAAATCACTGCAGATTGTAGATTATTAAGATCACTTCAGATTGTAGATTATTAAAATCACTGCAGATTGTAAATTAAGATCACTGCAGATTGTAGATTATTAAAATCACTGCAGATTGTAGATTATTAAGATCACTGCAGATTGTAGATTATTAAAATCACTGCAGATTGTAGATTAAGATCACTGCAGATTGTAGATTATAAAGATCACTGCAGATTGTAGATTATTAAAATCACTGCAGATTGTAGATTATTAAGATCACTGCAGATTGTAGATTATTAAGATCACTGCAGATTGTAGATTATTAAGATCACTGCAGATTGTAGATTATTAAGATCACTGCAGATTGTAGATTATTAAGATCACTGCAGATTGTAGATTATTAAGATCACTGCAGATTGTAGATTATTAAAATCACTGCAGATTGTAGATTATTAAGATCACTGCAGATTGTAGATTATTAAGATCACTGCAGATTGTAGATTATTAAGATCACTGCAGATTGTAGATTATTAAGATCACTGCAGATTGTAGATTATTAAGATCACTGCAGATTGTAGATTATTAAGATCACTGCAGATTGTAGATTATTAAGATCACTGCAGATTGTAGATTATTAAGATCACTGCAGATTGTAGATTATTAAGATCACTTCAAATTGTAGATTATTAAAATCACTGCAGATTGTAGATTAAGATCACTGCAGATTGTAGATTATAAAGATCACTGCAGATTGTAGATTATTAAAATCACTGCAGATTGTAGATTATTAAGATCACTGCAGATTGTAGATTATTAAAATCACTGCAGATTGTAGATTATTAAAATCACTGCAGATTGTAGATTAAGATCACTGCAGATTGTAGATTATAAAGATCACTGCAGATTGTAGATTATTAAAATCAATGCAGATTGTAGATTAAGATCACTGCAGATTGTAGATTATTAAGATCACTGCAGATTGTAGATGATTAAGATCACTGCAGATTGTAGATTATTAAGATCACTGCAGATTGTAGATTATTAAAATCACTGCAGATTGTAGATGATTAAGATCACTGCAGATTGTAGATTATTAAGATCACTGCAGATTGTAGATTATTAAAATCACTGCAGATTGTAGATTATTAAGATCACTGCAGATTGTAGATTATAAAGATCACTGCAGATTGTAGATTATTAAAATCACTGCAGATTGTAGATTATAAAGATCACTGCAGATTGTAGATTATTAAGATCACTGCAGATTGTAGATTATTAAAATCACTTCAGATTGTAGATTATTAAAATCACTACAGATTGTAGATTAAGATCACTGCAGATTATGGGTGATGGAGACCCTCCACGGCTGACTCATGACGCCACAGGGTTTGGACTCTGTTGTTCTGGTTCTGTTCACCTGTGCTCGTTTCAAGCCCTGCTTTTATTTTGGTGACAGGAAGGATGCCGGTGAACGCGCTGCCTCGCGGCGGCCCGGGCTCCCTGAGCCCCGCGTCGCTGTCCCGCAGCCTGTCCCGACTCAGGGAGTACCGCACACGCACCAGGATCATGCTGGCCCTGGGGGTGTCTCAGATGGTCCTGGGGAGTCTGATCCTGGCCGTCAGCTTCGCGGCTCTGGCTCTCACCACGTCACCGAGAGTCCGGCACTCCTGTCCCTTCTGGGCCGGGTTCTCTGTGAGTACCTTCATTTCTTCTCATGTTCTGGAGCAACAAGACCCGAGAGCTTTGATAGAACCTAAAGAAATGGTTTCATTCTTGGCCTTGATTAAAGGACAGGACTGAGGTGAGGTGGCAACTCCAAGAAGGAAAGAAACCGAGTGTGTAGAACCAGTTCAGACTGGACCAGCAGCATCTAGTTATTGATGCTTTTAATTGTTCTTATGTACACAACATGTTATATCAGTTATTTATTGGTCCATCGATCTTATCACTGTTTTTTCTTTACAATTTAAAACTTTAGTGCCCAAAATCACTGTGATGCCACTTGATTGTTGAAATGTGCTGCTGATTATCCATGCTGCTGATCTCATGCTGCTGATTTATTTCATGCGGCTGTGTTCATTCGTGCTCATCTGCTCACACAGACTCATGTTCGTGCTGCTGTTGTTTTGGCGCACTGTGTTCTTAGTTTAGTGTATTTCTTAGTTCATGTCTTGGATCTTGTTTTTCTTCAACTGGGACCCTGTGTGCACAACTTTGTTCCACCTCATGTACCGCATGTGGTCGAGTGACAAATGAAGAAGCTTGACCTTGACCTTGATCAGGGCACTTTACAAAATACAACAAAAGATCATGTCCGGATCATGAATCCAGCTCAGATCCAGACTCTAATTGAATCACATCCACTGACTTCTCTGTTCAGAGGAACCAGAGAACTTCTTCACAGCCCGCATCCCGAGAGATGCGCTGGTGACTGTGGGAAGGAATGACTCCCTTTAAACAGGAAACAGAACCAACACAAGTGACCATCTGCTCTAGACCAGCTTGGCTTAGAGAGGACAGGACAGAGACACAGACAAAAACAGGACTGGTCCAGGTTGGTCCAGGTGTGGTTTCTATGGTCCAGGTGATTTTTTTCTGGTCCAGGTGTAGTTTTTCCATTCTAGGTGTAGTTTCTCTGGTCCAGACGTAGTTCCCTGGTCCAGGTGTAGTTCATCTGGTCCAGGTGTAGTTTATCTGGTCCAGGTGTAGTTTATCTGGTCCAGGTGTAGTTTTTCTGGTCCAGGTGTAGTTCTTTCTGGTCCAGGTGTAGTTTCTATGGTCCGGTGTGGTTGCATTGGTCCAGGTGTGGTTTCTATGGTCCTGGTGTAGTTTCTCTGGCCCAGGTGCTTTTTTTTCTGGTCCAGGTGTAGTTCTTTCTGGTCCAGGTGTAGTTATTTCTGGTCCAGGTGTAGTTTCTCTGGTCCAGGTGTAGATTATTTTGTCCAGGTGTAGTTTCTATGGTCCAGGTGTGGTTGCATTGGTCCAGGTGTGGTTTCTATGGTCCTGGTGTAGTTTCTCTGGCCCAGGTGTTTTTTTTCTGGTCCAGGTGTAGTTCTTTCTGGTCCAGGTGTAGTTTCTCTGGTCCAGGTGTAGATTATTTTGTCCAGGTGTAGTTTCTATGGTGTGGTTGCATTGGTCCAGGTGTGGTTTCTATGGTCCTGGTGTAGTTTGTCTGGCCCAGGTGTTTTTTTTCTGGTCCAGGTGTAGTTTTTCTGGTCCAGGTGTAGTTCTTTCTGGTCCAGGTGTAGTTTCTCTGGTCCAGGTGTAGATTATTTTGTCCAGGTGTAGTTTCTATGGTCCAGGTGTAGTTTGTCTGGCCCAGGTTTTTTTTTCTGGTCCAGGTGTAGTTCTTTATGGTCCAGGTGTAGTTTCTCTGGTCCAGGTGTGGTTGCATTGGTCCAGGTGTGGTTTCTATGGTCCTGGTGTAGTTTCTCTGGCCCAGGTGTTTTTTTTCTGGTCCAGGTGTAGTTCTTTCTGGTCCAGGTGTAGTTTCTCTGGTCCAGGTGTAGATTATTTTGTCCAGGTGTAGTTTCTATGGTGTGGTTGCATTGGTCCAGGTGTGGTTTCTATGGTCCTGGTGTAGTTTGTCTGGCCCAGGTGTTTTTTTTCTGGTCCAGGTGTAGTTTTTCTGGTCCAGGTGTAGTTCTTTCTGGTCCAGGTGTAGTTTCTCTGGTCCAGGTGTAGATTATTTTGTCCAGGTGTAGTTTCTATGGTCCAGGTGTAGTTTGTCTGGCCCAGGTTTTTTTTTCTGGTCCAGGTGTAGTTCTTTCTGGTCCAGGTGTAGTTTCTCTGGTCCAGGTGTAGATTATTTTGTCCAGGTGTAGTTTCTATGGTCCAGGAGTGGTTGCATTGGTCCAGGTGTGGTTTCAATGGTCCAGGTGTGGTTTCAATGGTCCAGGTGTGGTTTCAATGGTCCAGGTGTAGTTTCTCTGGCCCAGGTGTTTTTTTTTTCTGGTCCAGGTGTAGTTTTTCTGGTCCAGGTGTAGTTCTTTCTGGTCCAGGTGTAGTTTCTCTGGTCCAGGTGTAGATTATTTTGTCCAGGTGTAGTTTCTCTGGTCCAGGTGTAGATTATTTTGTCCAGGTGTAGTTTCTATGGTCCAGGTGTGGTTGCATTGGTCCAGGTGTGGTTTCTATGGTCCTGGTGTAGTTTCTCTGGCCCAGGTGTTTTTTTTCTGGTCCAGGTGTAGTTCTTTCTGGTCCAGGTGTAGTTTCTCTGGTCCAGGTGTAGATTATTTTGTCCAGGTGTAGTTTCTATGGTGTGGTTGCATTGGTCCAGGTGTGGTTTCTATGGTCCTGGTGTAGTTTGTCTGGCCCAGGTGTTTTTTTTCTGGTCCAGGTGTAGTTCTTTCTGGTCCAGGTGTAGATTATTTTGTCCAGGTGTAGTTTCTATGGTTCAGGTGTGGTTTCAATGGTCCAGGGGCCTCATGTACAAAGACTTGCGTGGAATTCTTACTGAAAAGTGCCGCACGGTCAAATCCAGAAATCTGCGTACGCACAAAAAAATCCAGATGTATCAAACTGTGCATACGCTGGTATCCACGCACATTCCTTTTGTACATCACAATTAACGTGGAACTGAGCGCACGTGAGACACCTCCCCTGACACGCCTTCATTTACATATGTTAAACAGATGCAAATTACTTCCTGCATGTGTGAAGGACATGCTTGTTTGATCCCTGCGCGATCAGAAATGATTTCTAGATTCAGGAAAATAATGAATTTAATATAATATGGGTGGGGAAATAAATCCTAAGTAAGAATAGTAATAAAATGTGTTCATCACGCAAAGAACGAGTGATTGTGTGTCGGTATTTGTGTGTGCGCGCACCCTGCTTTGGTGCGCAACCGGCTTATCCATTCATTCTGAGTGAAAATATTAACTTTGCGCACGAGTTTATTACCATAATTACTGTAAACACAGAGGAACTTGGATGTTTGGTTGAACATAGATCTTTGTTTATTTAATAGATGATATGAAGAAACGGGTCTGTGCGTCTCAGTGGAGAGTTTTCATGACATGACGTGATGTTGGAGTCTCCAAACGCTGCGCGCGCCACAGCCTTGTGCGCAATCTGTTTGTCTGTGAAGCTTTTACTCTCCTACAAGTTATATATGGTGTACTTTCACGTGTCATTTTGGAGAAATCTACAATAAACGCAGATTATTAAACACCTCCACTGCCGTGTAAAGCCTCGGATATAGTCGCGCTTTGGTCCGCAAGCTAGAGCGCACGTGCTGCGCGCGCACTGTGCATGCGTTTATAGTGTGGCACGGCAGCGCTTGGCAAAGTGCTGTTCTTTTACTGACCAGCAGGTGGCAGTACCCTCTAAAACCTGTGCATATGTTGCAAGAAAGGGTGTAGAAGAAGAAATCTACCGTAGAAGAAGAACTGTTTGACGTCACACAACAAAAACAAATAGCTTTCTGCTCGCGTGCTGAACTGTTGTCTTTATTTGCGGTTTTAATGCATGGAGTCAGCGGAGGAGAAAGCGATCACGTGAGTTTTGGCGAAAAAACAAAAGAAAAGTCCGACTCCAGATCAGGAATGAAGGAGAATTTATTACATTTTATGTCACAAAACATTCCTCCATGCGTCGCGACGCCGTTTCCACGACCACAGCGGCGCAGACAGCTGCAGAATCTGGCGTGAAGGCTGTCGGTGAGGTCCCTACCCGACCTGTCAATCAATTCAGCGCGCGCGCTAGGCTTGCGGAGCTTCAAAATCTGGAAGGTGCACGACCACGCGCGAAACCAACGCGCTGGCCAAAGCGCGGGGGCGGGGACTTCGCAATTGCGTCACTTTGGCCGCGCGCCCTATTTGACGCGCTTCTGTCCGCAAGCTGGAGCGCGCGTGCTGCGCGCGCACTGTGCATGCGTTTATAGTGTGGCACGGCAGCGCATGGCAAAGTGCTGTTCTTTTACTGACCAGCAGGTGGCAGTACCCTCTAAAACCTGTGCATATGTTGCAAGAAAGGGTGTAGAAGAAGAAATCTACCGTAGAAGAAGAACTGTTTGAAATCACACAACAAAAACAAATGGCTTTCCGCTCGCTCGGGGAATTTAAAACATTTGAATCACATAAAAAACATTCCTCCATGCGTCGCGACGCCGTTTCCACGACCACAGCGGCGCAGACAGTTGCAGATTCTGGCGTGAAGGCTGTCGGGGAGGTCCCTACCCGACCTGTCAATCAATTCGGCGCGCGCGCTAGGCTTGCGGAGCTTCAAAATTTGGGAGGTGCACGACCACGCGCGAAACCAACGCGCTGGCCAAAGCGCGGGGGCGGGGACTTCGCGATTGCGTCACTTTGGCCGCGCGCCCTATGCGACGCGTCAACTATATCCGAGGCTTACACCGGCGAGGGTGCGCGCGCTCCAAACCGCGACCACTCAGCCTTTGGAATCATATGGATGAGACCATTCTATTGGACATGATGTGGCTTTGTGTGGACTGGAATGGCACAGTCCCGATCGACCTGCAGCTCCCTCTGGAAAGCTCGGGAACAGTTTGATCGCTGCTTCTGCACGCGTTGTGCACGGTTCCTGCGTTGTGCTCCAGAGCGCAGTGCCAAAATGAAAAAGGATTATTCCTGAAAACGGCTGATAAGCCATATCATAGATCAGAAAATTATATCTGTTTATAAATAAATGCTCTGCGTGTTATTATTTATTATATCCTCCAGTAAGGCTGAATCCGTTCCTGTTAAATGTATTTTTTGCACAACTTTGCGCGTCCTTTATTTGCGTCCATGTGGATGTAATAATTGTTATCATGTGTGTTTGGTGGGAATATTAATCATTTTCACATCATGAACAGTTAATAATAATAATAATAATAATAATAATAATAATAATAATAATAATAATAATAATAATGAATTCAATTTATAACGCACTTTTCATTAATGAAAATCTCAAAGTGCTACAAGGTGCAACATAATTGAATGTCAATAAAACAAATAATAAAACAATTAAAATCAACAACAGTATCAGCTAAGATCAAAAGTAGAATCATGAGGAGTATAGTATGCTCGGTTGAAAAGAAAGGTCTTCAAGCCGCTCTTAAAGTCAACCACAGACTGTGGGGCTTCAGTTTCTCTGAATCACCTGTAAGTGTCGCCAAAGGAACAAGAACCACAGAAACGTGCGTACGCTCGGGAGCTGGCGTGGAAATGTACTTGGATGCGCACATATTCACGTTCAGTTCAGTTTTGATACATACGGGGTTTTGCGTGGATAGTGACGCACACAAGGTTTTTGTGCGCACGCACGGTTGATACATGGTTTAGTTTTTCTGGTCCAGGTGTAGTTTTTCTGGTCCAGGTGTAGTTCTTTCTGGTCTAGGTGTAGTTTCTCTGGTCCAGATGTAGATTATTTTGTCCAGGTGTAGTTTCTATGGTCCAGGTGTGGTTGCATTGGTCCAGGTGTGGTTTCAATGGTCCTGGTGTAGTTTCTCTGGCCCAGGTGCTTTTTTTCTGGTCCAGGTGTAGTTTTTCTGGTCCAGGTGTAGTTCTTTCTGGTCCAGGTGTAGTTTCTCTGGTCCAGGTGTAGATTATTTTGTCCAGGTGTAGTTTCTCTGGTCCAGGTGTAGATTATTTTTTCCAGGTGTAGTCTCTATGGTCCAGGTGTGGTTTCTATGGTCCTGGT
>JBBPBX010041962.1:11980-28613 GCA_038048925.1 Garcialebias charrua | reverse complement strand
TGGTTCCTGTAACTCTGTGGTGAAGCTTAAGGAAAGCAAGGGAAATGATCCCAGCTCCTGACCCCAAAACGAGTTAACTTTTATATTTTTGTTTTTGCAGTTGTCCTTGGCGGAGTGTATGTTGGGATTCTGATGTGTCACAAGGGGTACATTTTGGTAAATGATTATAATTTTAAAGAAAATGAGATGATATCGTAGATTACAGTTAGCTATATGGTTGTGAAAACCAAATTAGTGGTGGCAATAGGCTGAGGTTTAGGAAACATCTGTCACTAGTGCTTAGGTTAAAGGATGGTAAATTAAATTTAGACACAATTTCCAATTTATTAACCAAATAACTTTGGCATAATTGAAACAAGGTAGAGTTTTGTTTCAAAAGGGGGTTAAGGGGCTGACAGATGTTTCTAAAAAATAGAGAGGTTGGAATTGATCCCTAGAAATAACTAATTAGAAATAACTAGATTGTAAATGTTTCCTAGAAACAACTAGGTTGACAAATGTTCCTAGAAATAACTAATTAACTAAAAGATGAACTGATAAATTGGCGTTATGAACAAAGTTCACTTGCGTTGATATTGAGGCGGCATCGGTCTTGAACGTTTTATTTTCTTTAATCATGTCATGGAGGAAGGAGTATTGATGTAAGCATGCAAGCATATTTCAAATGAGCAATTAACAACACTGTTTTTTTTATGTGTGTGAAGCAGGATGGGGGACGCCCCTTGGAAATGTTTCCTGGCCTGCAGGCTCAAACCACTCAAACCTGAAGTGGACCTGATCAGAGGGTGTTTAGAAATATGATGGTTCTGTAGAATTATAGCAATTGACTTGACGAGACGACATGTGACTTATTGACTCAGGAAGAAGGTGTATAGAACCACAGGTGTACAATGTTTTGTGAATTATGCTCTGCTGCCGCTTGCTATGTTATGTGTGTCAATCAATCAATCAATCAATCAATCACCTTTATTTAACCAGGTAGAGCCCATTGAGATCGAGATCTCTTTTACAAGGGTGACCTGGTCAAGTGGTCAGCAGCACACGTCACATTGGCAATAGGCATTTGTGTAATCTCTGCTATAAGCTGAATGAGAAGGTACAGTATTTTTGTAAGTATGAACCGCCTCAAAACTACTCATAATTAACCCTAATGAAGATTAAGCCTCTTCCAAACCCAACTAACATGCATGATTCATTCTTTGTACTACTGATTTATAATTTATTGGGTGTTGTTTGCTGTGGCACATTCTGTTTATTATAGGTGGTTCTTGGAAATGCTCCAGCTGAGGAGGTAAGGATGGAACTTTATTTTTGTTTTATTGCACATTTCTGGGTACAAATTTTAATATAATATTGGAGAAATTGGCTTACGTTTTAGAATCTGATTTATCAGTACCATTGTGAGTGGGTTTATGGATAGACAGTAGAGAGTAATTTAACTCACATGGATTTACCCATGTTTGGGCCTTCTCTCAGATGAGTGAATTGGGTTAAACCAAGAGGCCCTGCTGTAATCTAACAAGTCGAAAGTTTGTGGTTTAGATTTTCTCAACAGATTTCAAAGGAGGCAAGACCAGACAGCTCTGGTCAAGTACGGACCCGTGTGGGGTCGCTGAACGCACACCACAGGCAGTGCGTGTCAATGCCAGGGGATCCACACGGTTCAGTGTGCTCCAGCCCGTGATCCAGGAAGGAGCTAAAGGATTGGGTTGGACAACAAGAAGAGCTCGCGTTCGAACTCTTGTGCCTTGATAGACGAAAGTAGCCGAGTAAAGTTGCGTGCGGGCCCAGAAAGACTCTGTTTAATGGGGCCACTCGGTACTGGAATATGCACACATAGAACAGACACCTAAAACGATAAAAACACTACATATTAGAGTCTCACATTACACGAAGAAAACTCGGGAACATAGGAGGACATTCCCGAGCAACCTAGGGGAATGCCCCTGAGTACGTGTGGCACATTCAAAAAGTATATTGATGTTTTTGTGATGGTGATATAAATCTGGTGTTCTTTCTCTATTTTTGTGTGTTCAAGGGAGACAACTGCCTTGCTGCTGGAGGAGGAACTTGGGGAACTTAAGGTTCATAATTCGGCAATATCCTAAAGCGCTTACTATTATTATCGTTCATAGTTTGCATATATATTTTTTATATATTCTACAATTTGCATATTAATCGACTGATTCAAATTGTCCTCCTAGAACATTTCTGCGTAATCCCTGGGAAAGATGTTTGCGAAGTTCATAGACATAAGAGAGAGTATGGCGCGCACCAGAAAATGTGTGATTTTATTTCTTGAGGTGGACCTCAGGAATTGAGGTCCAAAGGGGGTTTTGTTGTGAAATAAAATTGTTTTTGTCTTCATGTTTCATTTGCTCCTAATTTGCTACAAGTTGATGCAAGCAGTAGCGTATCTTGTTTGGCAAGTGTTTGTGCAAAACAACTACAGGGACTTTCCACTCAACCTTGAGGGGTAAGAAGAACATCCTTGTGTTTCCGGTCTGGCAAGTGTTTGTATGAGCAGGGACTTTCCACTCAACTTTGAGGGGTAAGAAAAACATTCTTGTGGCATGAGTTTAGGTATCAGTCGAGGATAGAAAAACATTCCTGTAGCATGAGCTTAGGGATGGGCAACAGAGGAGAATATAAGAAGCAGACTTCCTCCTCCAGAGAACAACGCAGGAACAAGCTACGAGGGAGAAACTCTCAGGTTGTATGTCTCCTTGAATGCGCATTCAAATGTCTCTTTCTTTCTTTCCCTCTCTCCCCACTCTTTATCCCTGGTTTTCTTTTAAACAAATATAATGGCTGTTAGAAATAGAACAAATGTATTCTGTGACTTTTTAAACTTATGATCAATTAAACTGGTTTTTGGAACTTTAAATTATGTGCGTCTGTCGTGTATTCAGCGTATCTCCTTCTTTGTTCCAAAGTGAACCAAACAACAAATTCTGGGGCGAATAAGAATATTAAGCCAACAAAAGCTATCCCCACTAATTTAGCACGGTCCATGGTTTATTTTTGATTTCCTGCTCCATGACTACAGAGAAATATCTCTGGTGGCAGCGGCCCAACTGCAACAAAGCGTTGACTGCGAGAGTCCGTGACTTTAGCACTACAGAGAAACACAACAGCCTGTCTGAGGGCTCACAGAACCGTACAGCTGTGGACCAGTGGACCAGTGGATGTGAGTTTCAGCAGCCTGCAGGGAGTCCAACCCGGGAAACTGGAGAGGAAGCTGAGCAGATGGAGGTCATAGTTGGGTGTTTCATGTCCTATTCAGGATTTGATCCTGTTATTCCAGTTTCACACAGAGACAAGTCAGACTAAGGGCCAGTTTACATGGCGCGTATTTTGAGTGTAACCGCTACTTTCTCTTTGCGACTTTGCTTATCGCCTACACGACGCTGCTGGCCCCCCTCGATGACACCGATACTTTTCTGACCCTGCTCTCAAGGTGGAAGTTTTTCGTAGACCCCCCGCTGATAATGTAAACATCTCCCGTGGAGCTTTTGTGTCAACCACATGCGCGCAGCCCGCACGCGCGGACAGTGACATTTCACGTGTCACGTTGCAAAATATAACAGTTTAACAATAATAAACAGTATTTATGTTGGCGTGGGAGATGTAAATTTATCTGAACTACAGTATCTATCTGGACTCGTTACATTTTTTAAACAGTGCGTAACGTGCTGTGAAAATGAAGACACAGGTTTATTTTTTATTTATTTATTTATTCAGCACCAAAGTTTAAACACAAACACTGAGAATTAAACTGAACACACTATTAAAACACGTGAACCGAACTGTAACTACGTTAATGAACTGGACTCTTGCTGTGTGTTCATCTGGACCCATCAGAACCGCCGAACCGTCTGCCTGTTGGAACGACAGCTTCTCCACCTGGCAGAAATAAATAAATAAATAAAAACTCAGTTGTTGTGTGATCAAAGTAAACACAAGCACACATTATATTAAGAACGTTGATTTACCTGCTGTAAGTCAGCTGTTTATCACGGCGTAAAGTCCGGTTCTGGTCCACAGTCCACTCAGCGGTTCTGGTCCACAGGCTCAGTGCAGCTTGTTAGATGAAGCGGGTCCCACTGACTCAAATCTGTTGACTCTTATCCAAATTCCAGCTTTAACTTGTTGTTAACTTGTTGACAACAACTTGTAGTTAGCTGATTTTAGCCAGAGAGGAAAACAGACGAGGCAGCTGCTCTGTTTACCTCAGGCAGCGCATGCGCAGTAGTGAAGGTTCCAAAAATCACAGCGCCATCTAAAGGCCCAGCATGGTAACTACAGTGAAATCATGAGGACGGGGGGTGGAGGGGGAGAGAGTCGTATCCACAGAATTCGACAGTGTCAACGCAAAACTTTTCACCTAATTAACATACCCAAAAGTTGCGTTTCCCCCACACAGTGTCCGTGTAAACAGGGCTTAAAATTAATGTCTACTGGGGATCATCACAAAACACCTTTTTGAACAAAACATTTTTATCAAACTTTATAAAATATTAATGCGAGCATGGGAAGAGGATTTTATGAAGTGATATAGGATGTGGGTACATTTGTCAAAGGCATAAAAAATTACACAAAACACAGCGTAAGTGGGAAGATGATCTTATCTTTAATTGTAATTATTTTCTTCATCAAAGAACATCTTTCTTATTAGTTGAATGTTATAAATGAGCCATTACTGAGTTTAGTATCAAACTATAAAACTGGCCTTAGACTAGTTTTTCTTAATGGAGAACCTCCTCATAGGATAAATGTGTGTGAGAACTCATCTGACTTGTTAAAGACCGTGTAAAGTGAAATTAAATGTGTGTTTTTAGTTTGTCACATGGCATAAATATGTGTTATTAATCACCCATATAAATCTGACTGATTAAAAACATTGTTTTCCTTATAAAATTAAGTCTCAAAAATCATGAAAAAACATAATTTTCCCTTGGTCTGAAACTGTGGGGGCGTGTCAGCGCGTGGGCGTGGTTTCAGCGCAGTACTGCGGCCTGCAGCTGAGCTGTGTGTGGAGAGGCAGACAGGAGCAGAGCCAGTAAACCTGCTCTGTTTTTATCTGAGTTCTGTCTGTAACAGCAGCTACTTTTTCCAAGAGTTACGCTGTTTTTGTAAATATTTTTCTTGTGTGTTTTTAATCTGGAATGAATAAAAAAAAAGTTGTACCATACGTGAATTGAACCCATAAGGTCTGGGATGGAAGGCAAACACGTTATCCATTGACCTATCCAGGCATTACAGATACTCGACATAAAACCATGTGGTATAAAAACACGTTATGATTTGTACGGGTGCCCTGACCATTGCGACATCCAGGGAAGATGCACGAACGAGGCATAATTGATTAGCTAGCTAACAATGAACAAAATATCTATGCTATTGCTATCTGATGCTATCTGCGATTCGCGAGTGAACGGCTCCACCGAGGCGAATTTATACGGCTGGAGCTGCAGGGGGTGGGGCTATACTTAAGAAGACCGCGTGACGAAACGCGGTCACATTTAAAACACGCCTAAAAAATCCTGAAACAGAAATATCTTTATACACAGTTTGCTCTATAACTCCAAAATTAATTGAGCTACAATTTTGAGACTTTTTACTCATTTACAAGATTACAATTATGACATTTATAATGTTTATTGAAGAAAATGTTGAAATTCACTTTACACGGTCTTTAAACAATACGTGGAACTAGACAAGCAACGTTAACTTTACAAAAAACAGATTTAATCCAGATCCTCAGATTTGTCATTGAATCCACAAAGTGTTTTTAGTCATTTTATAGACGGGAGTATCCACAGCTGTTCACAGCATGCAAACTACAAAGACAAAACTCCCAGCATGCATTTCCCCCAAATATGTACAGTCACATTTCCTCAGCTGACATCAAAGTTGGTCCAGCAGGCAAAGTCTGGCCAAGACCAACTGAAGCGGAGATGACCTGGGAAACCAGAAGCTTTTCCGTCAATACTGAAGAGACAAAAAGATGTCAAAGGACGAAGAGCCTTTCCTGCTAATCAGAGGAGGAGTTGCGAAGAGGAAGGAGCTCCTCCCTCAGTTCAGACCAGGCACTGATGAGGTTTCCATGTTGTTGTTGGCTGCTGGAGGTCTGACGGCGGTACCTGCATCCTTTTTGGCAAAAGGCCGTCACACAGAGACATGTCTTCTTACTTTGTCTGGAGAAGAGGAAGTCCAGAATCACATCGATCAGATTGTTTATCACTCCCTAATTTTTCAAATTGTTTTCATCAAGATGCTCTGATGCTAAAGTTAGATTGTTCCTGGCTACTTGCAAAACTCATTTAACCATCACTGTCGTACCTGGGCAGCACGGTGGAGCAGTAGAGCTGCTGCCTCTCAGTTAGCAGGTCCCTGGTTCAAATCCCGGTCCAGAGGCCTTTCTGGGTGCAGTTTGCATGTTCTCTCCGTGGGTTTTCTCCCACAGACCAGAAACATGCATGTTAGACTGATGGTGACTCTGAATTGTTTCTAGAGAGCGAGTGAATGGTTGTTTGTCTCGTTTGTCTCTGTGTGTCTCTGTGATGGACTGCAGACTTGTCCAGGGCGTCCACCGCCTCTTGCACCGTGATTGCTGGACATGGGCACCGGCGACCCCCGCGACCCAAAAAAGGAAGAAGCGTGTACAGATGATGGATGGATGTGAGCTGTGCCTTGGGTTTTGTACTATTAAGCAGATGTTACCATGACAAAAGACAAAATAAAATTATAAATATAGAGAGGATAATCAAAGTCAAGGTTTCTTTACTGTCATTCTCATCATTTGTGGTACATGTGGTGGAACGAAATTGTGAACACAGTGCCTAACTATACTATGTTAGCAGTGTTTTTGTGAGAATATGAACAGCTCAAACTACCATAGTCCCATAAATACAACCTCACAGAACGGCTAAGTACACTTTAAGCAAAGTGGTTAACTTTTTCACTATTAAATGTCCTCAGTTAGATCTACTGGTACTTCTCTTTTAGGTTGCGACTGTTGGCAACTGGTTAGTCAAAATATGTGAGAAAATACATAGATTTTCACTTGGAATCACACTGAATTGGTATTTACTAAATGTGTGCCTGTGTAAACTGTATATAATTTACAACACCTGAAAAATAAGCAATTTTCTTGAAATTTTGTTAAAAAAGAGTCTTAATTTTGTCTCAGTTTGATTGCACTTGTTTCTCTGTTGGGAAGTCAAAACCAGTTTGATGATTTTAACCATATCCCTAACCCTTTCTGATATTTTATGTGGACAAAGCTGATTTTTGATTCATTAGATAAAAATACTGAAGCGCTAAGAGAGCCTCTTTTTGTTTTTTCATCGACTTCAACAGCACTTTAGAGTAACAAACGGTCATTTTGAGAGTTTGTTTTAAATCTTTTGGCTAATCTTCAGCTGAAGAAGATACATATCTAAGTATTCGCTGACAGACACGTTCTTCTTGGTCCAGAGTTGTCAGGAGATTTGACTTACTTTCTTTCATTGGCTGGACTGTGGGCTGTGACCCCAGTAATGTTATACAAATGTCATGCATCATGGGACTAACAGCTTCTGGAAAGGGGGAAGACGTTTGGCCAGAAGGCTTTGTCACAGAAAAGGCCTTTTGTAGAAACTTCAGAACTCCTGGAACAATGATTTTTACTGCCCAGATCAGGCAGAAAAACCAGACTGAGTGCGGGATTTTCCAGGCAGTCATCTTAAAAAAAGTGTTTCTGTGAACATCTCAAGTTTCATGATTTATCTCACACGCTGTTGGTTATTAATGCTGAAAGCTTTCATTGTTGTGATTTTGTAGTTTGGTATAGTTTTCAGCAATTTTCTTCCAGTTTGCAATAAGGTTGAAGGCAGCCAACGAGTCACTGGACATCCCCTCAGCTAAAGCAATGATTTATGGTCTTCTAAGCAGATAACTGGAGTTTGATCATCAGCAGAGAGAAATGACTCACAGTAAACAAGACAACAAGCTGAATGTTTTGTCTCATGTCTCTGGCACCCCATGGCTTTAGCCTGGTTTATACTTCTTGTCTTACGTCTTTTACCCCCCGTTGAGTGCCCAGCGATGACGTAATTGCGTGTGTGTGGGGCGGCCGTGGCGTAGTGGTAAGGGCAGTCGTCTCCCGATCGGAAAGTTGGCGGTTCGACTCCCGGGACCCGCACCATGTGTCGTTGTGTCCTTGGGCAAGACACTTAACCCCGAGTTGCTCCCGGTAGGACTGGAAAGCACCTTGCATGGTAGTCTGCCGCCACCGGTTTATGAATGTGTGTAGCATTCAATATATGTGTAGCACTTTGAGATTTTCAGTAATGAAAAGTGCGTTATAAATTGAATTAATTATTATATTATTATTATTATTGTGTCACCGATGGCATTTGAGTGTTAATACTTTAAAGGACAACACCCACCGTGACAGTAACAATTCATCATATTGGACAATTACTGTAGTAGAATATGATGTCTATTTTCATGTTTGCATTTGGGCCAGGTGAGTATAAAAAAACAACAACAAAAAAACGTAGTACCGGAAAACTCCGGAAACCCGTCCGAAGATTGCCGAAGTCCGGAGTGACATCAGGCTCCTCTCAGAAGGCAGGAGTGAGTTCGCGATGGAGGTTTATGAGAGTGAGAGCCTCGGATCCACGCTCAGAATATGATAGACATCAGTGTGCGACCACAGGATTAATCAACAGATTTATTAACAAGGGAATATTAAAAATGTTTAGCTTTTTTTTCCTCTCTCTGAGCGGAGGAGGCGCACAATAATAATAATAATAATTAATTCAATTTATAACGCACTTTTCATTACTGAAAATCTCAAAGTGCTACACATATATTGAATGCTACACACATTCATAAACCGGTGGCGGCAGACTACCATGCAAGGTGCTTTCCAGTCCTACCGGGAGCAACTCAGGGTTAAGTGTCTTGCCCAAGGACACAACGACACATGGTGCGGGTCCCGGGAGTCGAACCGCCAACTTTCTGATCGGGAGACGACTGCCATTACCACTACGCCACGGCCGCACACACCTCCAACGCACGCTGCAGGGAGACATCAGCTGTCCTCTGTATTTATTGTGGGACAGACGCACTGGAGGGAGACATCATATTACTGAGGAAATATTAAAAATGACACGACAACTTGTACACGTCTGACCCACAATAAATATGTCGCGGTCCAATTCAGCTCTGCTCCACGCCTCTTTTGGAGCTGCGCTCTGTATTTATTTATTTTTTAGAACTTTTTAATAAGAAATAACACCACTGCGGTTAAAGCTGTTGCTTGCTCTCACTCGCTCCTCTGCCCATGAGCCTCAGAGGAGCCAGCCGCGCGTCTTCTCCCCGGCTCCGCGTTCCGCTGGTCACCTTTGAAGTTCCTTCGTGGTGCCGACTCAGGGCTCAGGCTCCGTATCCCAGCCTTGCGGGGTCAGCGGAGTTCTGAGCGCACATGCTCAGAGCTCTGCTGCGGCTGCCTTTTAATTCTGTACTCCCAACCTTTCACTGAATTGATTGACAGGTGGGGGGAGAGAATAAAAAGCCAGCCGGCTTCATGAGGAAATTAATGAATTTGTCGCGAGCGAGCGAATTAAATAGTGTCCTACGTGGATGCGCGACCTCTAAATATTTCCTGGTGCAGTTGTGGGTTCAGGACCAGCGCTCCATGTGTTTATTTATTTTTTAGAACTTTTTAATAAGATATAACACGCCCGTTGCAATAATGAAGCTACGTTGATGCATGCTTGTTATAACTCCGCATGCATTCAAGGCAGAAACTTCAGTGATGTCAATGCCCATATATGGAGAGGGGCGGATTTTCCCGGAGCTGCTGCTAAAAACTGCTAAAAATCATGAAATAACACATTTAGTGTTATTTCTCTACAATATAAATAAACGCTCCTGTTTCATTATTTAATTAACTACTAAATATTAATGGCGATGCAATGGGAAAACATGGTGGGTCATGTCCTTTAAAAACACTGGGGGATACATTATAGTGATCCCTCTTCCCTCCCACTGCATACGTCACGCGCACTCCCACCGGACCGCCTCGGCGATTTTCTCTTCAAAACTATCCATGTCAAAGCAAAAACAGAAACTGGCTTCTGGAAAGCCGTTTTCGCACTGCACAGCCCTCCCCTGAATGACATTCAGCTCGCGCTGAAAGGCGGAAATGCTCTGATGGGTGCACGCTTCGTGTTATTTATAATCAATCAATCAATCAATCAATCACCTTTATTTAACCAGGTAGAGCCCATTGAGAT
The DNA here is from genome assembly GCA_038048925.1 of Garcialebias charrua. Lineage (NCBI taxonomy): Eukaryota > Metazoa > Chordata > Actinopteri > Cyprinodontiformes > Rivulidae > Garcialebias > Garcialebias charrua. The sequence goes on along the minus strand of JBBPBX010041962.1, from coordinate 18,321 downwards.
CGAGATCTCTTTTACAAGGGTGACCTGGTCAAGTGGTCAGCAGCACACGTCACATTGGCAATAGGCATTTGCACTTATCAAAAAGAAAATAAAGAAAACTACAATCACAGTAAACAGATGTTGACAGTTCAAAACCAACAGGATATGACAGATTTCTATATACATTATATACAAAACAAGCAGACAAAAAAAACAACAATGACATGTATATTGGATAAGTAGTGGTTAGAAACATCTGCAATGGTCAAGTTTCTTGATGACATTTTCTACTACGGTTGACATAAAGGATCCAGGAGAGATGAATGTTGATAGTTTCAGATCTTTCTGTAAGTTGTTCCAGGCTGAGGGGACGGCGAAGCTGAACGCTCTTTTTCCTAGTTCAGTTCTGACAGGAGGAACTGACAGGAGGACTAAATCGTTAGAGCGCAGGGAGTAATGACTGTGTGATGTTTGTATTAAGGAGGTGAGGTATGACGGGACCAGGTTTAGGAGGGTCTTGTAGATGAAGGATATCCAGTGAGTGTATCTGCGAGTGCTGAGAGATGACCAGCCAGATTTTACGTAAAGCTCACAGTGATGAGTGCGATAACTGGAGTCAGTAATGAACCGAAGGGCACCGTGGTAAATGGAGTCTAAGGACTGTAGGTATTTTGATGCAGCACTCATGTACAGCACGTCACCATAATCTAGTATTGGCATGAATGTTGCAGCTACTAATGTTCTCCTGGCTTTGCATGAGAAGCAGGATTTGTTTCTGAAGAAGAAACCTAGCTTCAGTTTGAGTTTAGTGGCCATTTTGGAGATGTGGGTTTTAAAAGACAGTTCAGTGTCAATGTTGAAACCTAGATATTTGTAGGTGGAGACCATTTCTATTTGTTTTCCCTCTTGGGTTCCAATTTGAGGTGGGTTCTCTGGTTGCAGCTTTCTGTTGGCAAGAACCATGAACTTGCTTTTGTCGGCATTTAGGACCAGTCTAAGTTTTTGCAGCCGTGACTGAATAATATTAAAAGCATCCTGAAGAGAGGTGAAAGCTTGGCTGAGGGAGGAAGAACAGCAATAGATGATGGTGTCATCTGCGTAATAATGGTGGGAAGCATTTGACAGATCACTGCAAAGATCGTTGATGTATAGGGAGAAAAGAATGGGACCCAAGACAGAACCCTGTGGCACCCCTTTCACAACATCTAAGAATGTAGAGGAGGATCCAGCTACATGAACAGACTGCGTTCTGTCAGTTAGGTAGTTGGTGAACCAGGAGACTGCAAGTTTTGATAGACCAGAGTGTTCCAAGATGTTTGTCAATAGTCTGTGATCAACTGTATCAAATGCCTTGGACAGGTCTATGAATAGGGCAACACAGTATTGTTTGCAGTCCAGGGCATGTATGATGTCATTTAATACTTTGAGAACTGTAGTGACGGTGCTGTGTTGTTTTCTGAATCCTGACTGGAATTGTGATAGAATATGGTTTGCTTGTAGGAAATCAGTTAGCTGATCACAGACAAGTCTTTCGAACAGTTTGGCAAGAATGCATAATTTTGAAATTGGTCTGTAGTTGTTGACATTTGTTGGTTCACCCCCTTTTAGCAGAGGGAGAACAAAAGCTGATTTCCAGATTTTGGGTATTTTATTTGTGTTGAGACTGAGATTGAAAATATTGGAAAGAGGTTCAGCAATGAAATCTGCAGCTAGTTTTAGGAAAAGTGGTTCTATGTTGTCAGGTCCTGCTGCTTTGCGTGTGTCGAGAGTTTTTAGAGCATTTAGAACTTCAGCGGGAGATACTGATTCGAAGTCAAAGCGATTTGTGACCTGTTTGTCCAGCACATGTGGAGCTGGGGGTGGATTTGCATCAGTTTGGTCAGCAGATAACATTTCAGGATGTGTAGATTCAAACAGGGAGCCAGAGGATATAAAGTGTTCATTAAAACAGTTCAGAATTGACAATTTGTCTGACAGAATACCTGTGCTGGTCATGATGGAGCTGGGTAAATCAGTGGATGTTGTCTGACCAGAATTTGATTTTACTGTTTGCCAAAACCTTTTTGGATCATTTAGATTTTTGGTGGATTCGTCCAGGTAGTAATTTGATTTTGCATTTCTAATTAGGGTTGTGCATTTGTTCCTAAGCTGCCGGAAACTGAGCCAGTCATGATCGTTTTTTGATTTCCTGGCCTTAGCCCAGGCAGCATCCCTTTCTTTGAGCAGATTTCCTATCTCCGGGGAAAACCAAGGATTTTTACGTCCCTTTATTCTGTATTTACGGTATGGAGCATGTGTGTTGATTATGTTTTGAAAACCCTCATAAAAGTAAGCCAGTGCAAGTTCTACATCATCTATCAATGAAATTCTACTCCAGTTGAAAGTGGCTAAGTCATGAAGAAAGGCCTGCTCACAAAAATGTTTTAAATCCCTTTTGAAGATGATGGTGGGTGTTAATTTTGGTAACTTCCCATTTCTTACGGCTCCAATGGTGCAGTGATCATAAGCTGATTATATAAGCTGATTTGTAATCAGTTGTTAACAAAAATTTAACTCAGAAACACTAATATATATATATTCAGCTAACACATATATTTTTTGGCGTTTCTGTAGTTATATTTTAACCCTTAGATGCATAAGTGGGGTCAAAAATGACCCCGAGGGTTGTTATTCTTCAAAAACTCTGAAATTAAAAGTTTTTACTCTTCCATATTCCAGGTATTCCTCATAAAACATGTTTGTGACTTCAAGCCATTTGAATTTTTTAAAATGTTTTTATACATTTTCAGAAATTGCAGTTTTTGTGTCACTACCCCAGTTTTTCATGAGTGGGGTCAAAAATGACCCCAAGCATTTCCTATAGAATCTCAAGGGTTTTCTTTGGGAACCTTTGATTCTTACCAACTGTGACTGTCAAGATACATTTTCTGTCTCATTTACACATCTGAGACATGCAGTCTCACCACAAGGAGGTCAGTTTGACACAGCAGCATACATGTATTATCTTCATTTACCAACTCCATGACTTTACTGTGATAGAATATCATGTTGGTCAACAAAGTAGACACTCTTAGCTAACTACAACATAATGTTAGTACTTAAAGGTTCAGTATGCAGTTTCTGTAGAACTGCAGCAGTTAGAAATATTTTCAACAGGCAAAGCATTCTGATCCCTCCCCCTCAGAGCCATATGTGGCTCTGCCCCCTTGTGGTCTGTTGAATTTCAAATTCAAGCTCTGTTTTTATTGGCTGATTCAAATTCAAGCTCTGTTTTTATTGGCTGGTTACAAACTCTGTTTTTATTGGCTGGAAAATGGCGGGTCACCTTTTCTTTTTAGAAATGCTTATTTACCACCTGGAGAAGCAAGGGGACAATATTTTTTTTATTTTTTTTCAGAGATTACCTGGCTAACATCAGTCTGTCAGGAGGTAGTGACAGAGTGAAGAAATATGTTCATAAAAAAAGCTACATACTGCAGCTTTAAGCTAGCTAACATTGCACAAGTTTAGTAAGCCAGCTGATATTACTGGATTTGTTGTGTAGAGACTCACTGTACTGTATTCATAATTCCTTGTAACAAATGCAAACCTGTTAGGTAACCTATTATATATTATTATATATATTATATTATATATAAATTATTTTAAAAATCTGTATGCCTCTTTTAACACCAAGCCACAATTTACTGAGAAGTTGGTCAGGGCCTGCACCTGGGTTTAGCACCATCTCTCCAATAGATGCAAGAAAGCTGTTTATCACTGATAGTATATTAGAAGGGCAGCACGGTGGCGCAACTGGTAGAGCTGCTGCCTCTCAGCGAGCAGGTCCCTGGTTCAAATCTGTGGGCCTTTCTGGGTGGAGTTTGCATGTTCTCTCCGTGCATGCATGGGTTCCCTCCAGGTACTCTGGTTTCCTCCCACAGACCAAAAACATGCATGTTAGGCTGATTGGTAACTCTAAAATTGTCCCTAGGCATGAGTGAGAATGAATGGTGGTTTGTCTCTATGTGGCCCTGTGATGGACTTGCGACCTGTCCAGGGTGCACACTGCCCCTTGCACAGTGATTGCTGGACATGGGCACCGGCGACCCCCGTGACCCAAAAATGAAAGAAGCGGGTAAAAGATAATGGATGGATGGATAGTATATTAGAAGATATGTTGACATGAACAAACATGGAGGGAAGAAGAGTTGCAATAAGCAGAGGAAAATAGTGGAAAAATTTAAGCAAACAGGAGCTCATGGCCTTCATTGGAGTGACCATTCTTGCAGGAAGTGAGAAGAACTGAAATGTATCAGTGTGTGTGCTCTTTGGAAGTTTTCTACACAACCCAAGGTACCCTGAACCTACCAACCGACATCACTGAAGCAATTGGAAGATGTGGAGTGACAAAAGTGGCAAACAAGTAACAGGAGAGAGGCACAGAGGGCCAACAAAAGAGAAAGAGATGCCAGATGTGTCCAAGAAACAAAGACCGCAAAGCCATCAATTGGTGCAGGAAATGCAGTACCCCAGTGTGCAATGGTCATAGCCAAAAGCAAAAAGTTTGTGACAACTGCACACAGTGAATAGATAAAATATGTTTGTGTGGGCACATGTGAGTGTACAATGTTCTGGTCGTATGTTCATTCTCTTTTTTGTCCTTCAGACAGATGGACATTCTAGCAATATTTTTTGAAGATTTTTGATGTTATTTCGTGTGAAAAAAAGTTATAAAAAGTTATGAATAAGCATGTTAAATGTAAAATCAGTCTTTTGTTGACCCAAATATAATAAATATAATCGCCTTTGACCAAAATTAAAGACATAATTTAAATTCATTGCAAAAACCCATTGATTCTAATTGGGGTCATTTTTGACCCCACTCATGGAAGAATGTAGGTATTGGTCGTTCATGCATCCTAGGGTTAATTAAATTCAGCTCGCGCTGAAAGGCGCAAACAAAAAACGCCCACAAACTTTGAACCAATCACACGCTCCGAGCCGCATCCTCCACGTTCGAGAGTTCTGACAGGGGGCCATGTACAAGACAGCTGTCACCGGGGGATCGCAGCGGGAGTGCAGACGGAAGTTGCGCAACTTTTTTTCACTCAATGGGGGGTAAAAGACGTGCGACAAGAAGTATAAACCAGCCAGTAGAAAGATTCTCCATTAGATTTTCCTTTTGTTGGTAATAGGGAGGCTGTGGATGAGTGGTTAGAGCAGTCGTCCTCCAATGCAAGAGTTGGGGGTTCAACTCCACCAGCAGTCACATGCTGAAGTGTCCCTGGGCAAGAACTGAACCCCTCAATGCCTCTGATGTGTGTCCCATCAGTGTATGAATGTGATAAAGCTCTGATTAGTCTCTTTAGAATGATTTGTTCAGTTATCCTTGTAGAGATCCAGTAGATGCTGGATGAATGGGTAAATGAGGCGCAGACTGAAGTGTAGTGCTAAAATAGAAAGATGCTGTATACAGTAAGTACAGTACATTCACCATGATTTTGTGTGGTCATGGCTTAATGCTGTGCTTCTTTGGTCTGGAGGGGAAAAACAAAGAGCTCTGATGGTAAATGCCTGTACCAATGTTAAAAATATGAAAATGAATAAATTCCCATTTTAATTTAGCACAAAGAGCACATGAATTTCATATGAAGAGAATCACATGTTCACAGCTAAAACTTGTTGGAGCCAAGATGGTGTAGTGGCAGGGCTTTTGACTTGGGACCCGAAGGACGCGGGTTCGCGCCCCGGCCACTACACACCTTGGGGTGTCTATGAGTGCACATCTAATTCTCCAGCTCCCCGGGCGCTGACTACGCTGCTCGCTGCACCACCTGGTGGTGGTTGGGTTAAAGGCAGAAGACCAATTTCGTCTGTCAAGTATGGGAAACATACACAGATGACAAATGTGACAAATTATTATTATTATTACTTTATCATGTGAAACATGTTCACAAATGTCTTCCGTGTAACTTTGAGACATTTTTCAAATGGTCATGAGATCACAGGGCCTTGGGATTTTCTACATGTGTTCCCATGTGAAAAACACATTTATAACAATGGTTAATTCATCGTTTAGTACTAAATGTTTGATGAATTATTATTTTTAATTAATGCAATTTATTATTATTGCATATTTCATTGTGGTTGCAGCAACAAAGATGTTCAAACATGTTTATAAAGTTCTGCAGATCTGCTTCCAAATGCTAAAAAAAAACAGTTTTGTTCCTGAGAACAGACGTTTCAGTGATGCAGCAGGTTGCCATGACAACCTGCAGCTTTCTGTTACATGCTTTTATTTTTTTGAATCGGTGACACGCCCCTTTTGTCCTGACCCCTTTCTCTCAGTGGCGGCACACTTTCCCCTGAGGATTCCTCAT
>JBBPBX010041962.1:0-11913 GCA_038048925.1 Garcialebias charrua | reverse complement strand
TGCTTCACTGACCTCGCTCCACCAAAAGCCAGACCTCTGGTCTGGTTTCTCTCAATTAGGGTCGTCTATTCCCACCTGCAGAGAAGGTTAAAGGTCATCGCCTACACGCATTGTCCTGCAGGAATCCAGCCTGCATCATTTATGCAACGTTGCAAAAGAGATGGTGAAGATTCCTGAAAGTACATTACTGACAACAGGAGAATCTCTTGTATTCTGATTTAAACAGTGGAAAAGCATCAAACCACTAGAGTTATAGTATTTAAATGGAAAGTGTCATTATTTTAAAACGTGTTCTCAGAACACCACCGTTTCCTCCCACGGATCAAAAACTGACATTAGTTTGATTGGTAGTTTTAAATTGTCCCCAGGTGAGAGTGTGAATGGTCGTGATGGACCAGCAACCTGTCCAGGGTGCATCCGCCTCACACACACTGGAAATAAAGACAAACTGCAACTCAGAAAGCAAAAGAAGCGGGAGAAGAAAATGGATGTTTCTCAGAACATTGTCACTTTCTCAGATTCTCATGGTCACTGGATTTGAAGACTGAAAGAGAGGGGGGCCTGTAGGAATCAGCCGTGTTCATCAATCTGCTTCCACATTCCACAAACGCTGACAAAGAGACTGAACTCTTTCCGCGGCAGATGGCGTCGCCTCGGGCTGTCCACGCCAAGCTCCCATTGTTCACCGTCAGGGTTTGATGCAGGGACCTCCTCCTCCTCCCCCAGAGACACAAAAGGACACCAGGGTGCAGAAGCTGAATTCACCTCCTCTGGATGCAGTGATGTTAGAAAAGTATCTGATATTTTTGTGTGTTTTCATATAATTTACACTGTTGCTGCACAGTAAAGTTTAAACTACAGTGTGGGTAAAAAAAAATGCAGAAAGAGTAAAACACGATCTCTCAAGTTTATCTCGGTTCCAACAGGAACTAAACAGACAAGGGAGCTCTTACAGATGACTATCAAGCATGTCTTTTTTTTTTTTTTTGGCTGTCTCCAGTCAAAAAACTGAGTCTAAATAGAACAAAATGGGAAAATATATATAAAATATATAAAAAATAAAGTCATTTACTTTATACATTTTCTTTATAATTTTTTTTTTTCAATATGATTAGTTTTTTTGGGTTACAAAAGATCAACTTAATACAGAAAGTTCATTCTCAATAGTCCAGGTATCAAATCCGCTCATTCTCAATCAGTTCATCTGGACAATTTCTTTTTAGTAGAAACGTTTCACCCTCACTCTCAATGCTAGAAACCTTTAGTTTATTTTAGTTATACTTTTTATACTCTTTTTTTATACCACTTTGCAAAAACAAAAAACAAAAAAAACAAAAAAAAAACACAGGACAGTGTTAGTTTTACTATTTTTATGCTTATGTCTATTATTATATGTTTCAGTGTTTCAATGTTTAGATGTTTACTGTTGCACCGAGGGACTGAGAGAAACGCAATTTCGGTCCTGTGTATGTCCTGCACTGTACATATTGCAGATCTGACAATAAAGTTGACTTTGACTTTGACTTTNATACCATACCATACCATACCATTTTATTTATAAAGCACTTTAAACAGGAACAAGTCCACACCAAAGTGCTGGACAAACAAACACGCAACAGGCAACACAGACAATGAAGTACAACACGAAAAACATAAAAACATTGCAGATCATAAATCAAACGATCCAATACAAATCAGCTGGCATTGAAAGCGATGGAGTAGTAGTGAGTTTTTAACCGGGATTTGAAAACCGAGAGGGAGGGGGCCTGTTTGATGAGCAGCGGTAACTCGTTCCAGAGTCTTGGGCCTGCTACAGAGAACGCCCTGTCACCCCTGCGCTTAAGGCGAGTTTCTGGAACTATTAAGAGTACCTGATCCTCTGACCTCAAAGCACGTGGAGGGACATATGGGTGTATCAGATCCGAGAGATAGGCGGGGGCGAGACTGTTCAGCGATTTGTAGACATACATGAGAATTTTGAATTGGATTCGAAGATGAACCGGTAGCCAGTGAAGGGAGGCCAAGACTGGTGTAATGTGCTCTCTTTTGCGTGTGCTGGTTAAAAATCGGGCAGCTGCGTTCTGAACCAGTTGTAATGGCTGTGCGATATGACGATATATATCGTGGGGACGATAGAAACGTGTCTATCGTGCTACTTTCCTTCTATCGTCTCTATCGTGATAAATAAGAATAAAAAAATAACTGTCGCAAAGAAGCTTCATATGGGGTTTTGCGAGATGACGGCGCTGCTTTATGTTTGACGCACGCGCGGGTTTGCGACACATGCTTTACGTTGTTAAACTCGAGAGCAACAGAGCCGCAGGCGCATGAAGCCGGCCGGTGTCTCAACAAGGAGAAAACAGCTGCACAGGCAGCCCAAGAAGAATAACTTTTACCAAAAAGAGGGGGAAGCTCACCTTGTTAGCTTCCATTATTTCGCTCCGCTGAAACTCGGAGACAAAATGGGTCCAGAGGACACGAACCCAGAGTCCAACCGAGTCCGAACTCGGGTCCAGTTAACCAATACAAAACAGACCAGAGACACAACAGAACCGCAATCAAACGCAACGTTTTCTCTTTTCTGTTTCTTGCTTTGTTTACTCAAACTTCAGAGCGGATTTCTTCTTCGTGAGTTTCATTAGCAGCTGTTGTTTTACCGCCACCTGCAGGAAAAATTTGGACCAAAGTAGAAAAGGAGTTGTTTGTTTGTTTGTTAGTTTATTCATTTTATAATATGAAATACAACAATTAACGTATTCATAATAGAAAAAAATAAAATGAAAGGTAGCAGATGAAGAATAAATCTTATTAAATCTGCTCCTTATTCATCTAATAACAGTTCAAACAATATTTTCTATAATAACAAAATAAGTAAATAACTCAGTCAATTTTCAATTCACATATATCACACATTAAATTAGATTCATTTTTTTTAGCAATTCATTTTTTACCAGTTTCTTAAATACAAGGAATGATTTGGCTTCCTTAACATTTGTCATTTGGCATTAAGTCATTCCATAATCGTACTCCTTGAATTAAGGTAGATCTTAGGTAGATCTAGTTTCTACTTTGGTCCAAATTTCCTTGTTCGTTTTGTTCACATTCTTATAATTGTAACTATCTGTAGTAAAATAATAAAATAAAAAAACTTTGGTCCAAATTTTTCCTGTACACACATACACACATCGTGTTGTATATATCGTGATATATATCGTTATCGTGATATAAAAAAGTCCATATCGTGATATATGATTTTTTCCATATCGCCTAGCCCTAGTTGTAATCGTGCAATGGTGGCTTGACTGACGCCAAGCAGAAGGGAATTGCAGTAATCAAGCCTAGATGTAATGAATGCGTGAATCACTGTCTCCAGGTTGTTTTTGGATAATATGGGCTTCAGCTTAGACAGACGCCTCAGCTGGAAAAAACAGGATTTGACGATCATGTTTACATGACTGTTGAGTTTCATGGAAGGATCCATTATCACTCCCAGATTTGTGACTTTTTGTTTTTCGGACAGGGGTAGAGCAGACAGGTCAATGCAGTGGTTTGAGGTTGTGTCATTGGGAAGGAACAATATGGCTTCAGACTTCTTATCATTGAAGCTTAAGAAATTTAAAGCCATCCAGTCCCTGATGTCAGCCAGGCAGTCGAGCAGAGGTTGAATAGAGCCTGTACCATTTTGTCTTAGGGGGAAGTAATTTGACAGTCATCAGCGTAGAAGTGGAAAGGTATATTGTGTTTCCGGAAAATAGCACCGAGTGGCAGCAGGTATAAGGAGAACAAGAGAGGACCCAGGATGGACCCCTGCGGAACCCCCCATTTAAGAGCCGCCACTGCAGAAGTAAAATCATTGATGGACACACAAAAAGACCTGTCAGAGAGGTAGGATCTGAACCAGTTTAGGGCTGATCCTGAGATGCCCACCCACTGCTCCAACCTAGCAATGAGGATCTCATGGTCGATGGTGTCGAAAGCGGATGTGAGGTCCAATAGGACAAGCAGCACAGAGTCACCAGTATCTGTGGATAGGAAGATGTCGTTAAAAACCTTCAGTAGGGCAGTCTCAGTGCTGTGGAGGGATTTGAAGCCAGACTGGAATAGCTCGGGGATAGCGTGATCCTCCAGGAAGCACTTTAGTTGGGACTCAACTATTTTCTCTAGAAGTTTAGAAACAAATGGGAGTCTGGAGACAGGCCTGAAATTGGATAATACTGACGGGTCGAGGTTTGGTTTTTTCAGGAGGGGTTGAACAGCAGCATGTTTTAATGATTTTGGCACCACACCCGAGGATAGACTGCTATTTACAATCGAGAGAATGGAGGGACCTAGAGTGTGAAAAACCTCCTTTAGAAGCCGAGGGGGGACCACATCGAAGGGGGAGCCAGATGGTTTCAGGCTGCACATGACCTGCTCTAGAGAGGACAGAGAGACTGGTTCAAAATGGTCACAAACAGCAACAGATTGAGGTGGGATGGATGGATCGTGAGATGGAGGAGAAATGAGAGCCCTGGTGGTTGCGATTTTATCTAAAAAGAAATGTTGGAAGTTCTCGCACAGCTCAGTCGAGGCTTCCATGGGTGATTGTTCAGTGAGGTGGAGAACAGAGTTTAGGGTGGAGAACAGAACTCGAGGGTTACGAGAGTTTGCAGCAATGATATCAGAGAAGTATTGTGATTTAGCAGTTTTCACTGCTTTCTGATATCGGCGCCAGCTCTCTTTTACCATCTGAAAAGAGACCTGCAGTCTGTCTTTTTTCCATTTCCTCTCCGCCTTTCGGCATTGCTGCCTGGCAGCTCTGGTCGTGTCATTCAGCCACGGTTCGGCCCTGAGTTTTGGTCTTCTAGGTTTAATAGGAGCCACTTGATCCAAAGCCTTTAAACAAACAGAGTCAAACTGGTTTGTCAGCTCCTCAGTGCTGGAGAGGAACAATGGGGGCTGAATTAACATGTCATTGTTGTAAACCTCAGTGAAACGTGCGGCAGTTAAATGGTTAACATTCCTGCCTTTACGTGCAGAAATGCATGTTTTAGGGGTTACATGGGGGATGGTGAACTGAAAATTGACTGGCCTATGATCCGAGAAAACATTGTCACCTATTTCAAGGTTTGAAACGGTCACATCACATGTTAAAACAAGGTCCAATAAATGTCCACGCTGCTGTGTGGGAGAGTTCACGTGTTGAGTTAAATTAAATGAGTCCAATCCACAATATTCTTGAGGGTGTCACTGTAGAAGCGAATGTGCATTGTACTTCCTGTCCGACACCGGAAGTGCCTGTATTCCATAGGCGGAGTATGGATCGCGGGTGTTTTTGAAAGTTATTTTCATTCATTTTATCGGAGCAAACACAGCTTTTGTTTAAACGGAACGTTTACTGAAATGTCCTACCGGGGTTCAGGTACCTGCTGTGCTGTTCGCGGCTGCACCAACAACCGGACCAAGCTAAATCTTTGGCTAAAACAACAGTGTTTTCAACACGGACCCAAAACAAAGAAAGAGTGTTCCTGCATCCTACTCTATGGCTGTGTCTGCGCGATCAGGTAACATCTGTAATTTCTTTTTATTCAGGGAGGGTTTATTAATGAGAGTTTTGGATGATTTACTGTCTTAAAACGATATATGTCAGGCGCGACCAGTATTTTTAGCCGAGATAGCTGCTAATAAACCTTAGCCGAGAGGCCGGAGCTAACGCGTTCGCTATTTATGTAGTTTTAAATTATGTCTGCGCGATCAGGTAACATCTTTTTATTCGGGGAGGGTTTATTAATGAGAGTTTTGGAAGATTTACTGTCTTAAAACGATAGATCTCAGACGCGACAGGTACTTTTAGCCGAGATAGCTGCTAATAAACCTTAGCCGAGAGGCCGGAGCAAACGCGTTCGCTATTTAGGTATTTTTAAATTATGTCAGCGCGATCAGGTCACATCTGTTATTTCTTTTTATTCGGGGAGGGATATTAATGAGAGTTTTGGATGATTTACTGTCTTAAAACGATAGATCTCAGATGCGACCGGTATTTTTAGCCGAGATAGCAGCTAACAAACCTTAGCCGAGAGGCCGGAGCAAACGCGTTCGCTATTTAGGTATTTTTAAATTATGTCAGCGCGATCAGGTCACATCTGTTATTTCTTTTTATTTGTCCCTCCTCTTTTAACAAAACGAGTGGTGTTCCCACATTTTTAATGAACTAAAACAACAAAGTTTGGACTGTCTTCAACTGTATTACTCGCATGTAAACAAACGGTGTTTCCGGTCAACCGGAAGTCGTGTGCACATTTCGCGCAAAGCGTCATGGGACGTAGGAATAATGTGGATAAATCTAAAAAGTCCTTAACCATGGGCTTCTCAGGACAACACACATGCAAGTTGAAGTCGCCTGAAATGACGACCCGAGAATATTTAGCTGTAATTTCAGCCAAGAAATCAGAAAACTCGCTGATGAAGTTCTTGGAACGAGGCGGCCGGTAGACAAGAGCACACAAAGTTACAGGTGAATGGCCTAGTTCAAAAACAGTCAGCTCAAAGCTAGAGCAGGAGACTGGAATGGACAGTTGTTTACAGTCAAAAGTTGATTTGAATATTGTTAATAATCCACCACCACGACCTGATGGTCGCGGGTCGTTAAAAAACAAACAGTTTGGTGGTATTATTTCCGTCAATGCGCTGGACTCACCCGGCGACATCCACGACTCTGTGATGCAGAAAAAGTCCAAGTCGTGATCTTCAAAGTAATCCCTGAGGATGAACGTTTTGTTGCAAACAGATCGGGCGTTGACAACACAGAACTTGATGTTATCCGAGCTAGCAGATGTGCTAGCAGCTGATGAGCTAGCAGCTGGTGGGGGAGCGCGCGTCCGCGGCTCGCTTCCCACAGAGAGCTGCTCCGGCCGCAGATCCCCGTTGTTTTCCTGGTCCGTGCACGCGGGAGACTGGCGATGAGAATCGAGACCATCAGCTGAAGACAGCGAGGCAGAACGCCGGGCTCTGAGCTTCACCAGCCGGCCAGCTCGAGAGCCGCGTTTCTTCCTCCGAGTCGATCGATTTCTCCGTGCAGGCTGGTGAGAAGAGCAGCGGAGGTAAACGGGCAGCTCGTCCCCGAGCAGCAGAGGGGGTCTCCCCGAGGTACGCTCATACTGGCCCAAATCAGCGACATCCGCAGCAGCAAAACGTAAATCCAGAAGCTGCTTCCGATCATAAACCAGCAGTGAACTTATGTCTCCAATGAAGAACGAACAAAACACAAAAATTCCAAACACTCACAGGAGAGGTGGATACGCAGCCATGCTTATGGGCGCCATCTTGGAATTTCGATCGGGAAAGCCGACAGTTCAAAAGCAAGGCTCTTATATGATAGAAAAGGCACTTTAGGGACGTAGGCCAAGTTGGGGCGTAACGTCACTTTGGAGCCATCATGTGCAAACTGTGTGCACAAGTGGTGTACTGAGAGTGCGTGAAGGTCCCTCAAACGTTTTGCAGAGCACAGAAATGGTGAAAAGAAAAGTCATACATTTGCTTGCTTTATTGTAATCTCTGCTTTAAATAAATCTGACATTGTTTATTATAAAACGGATTGATTTATTGCTTCTGTTTGTTGAAAAATACTTTGAAGGTATTAAAAAAAATTGCATTTTAAATCGCAATCGCAATTTATAGAAAAAATCGCAATTAGATTATTTTCCAAAATCGTTCAGCCCTACTAGAAATGGCCTCTGTAACCCAATGGGAGAGGCGTTGTTTAGACAGAGCTTTACCAGCAACGGGGTTAGCAAAAAAACAAACAGCTGGTTGGTTTTGCGCCAGCTTTTTGTCCTTTCCATGTAAATGCGTAATGCACGCACTGGGCAGAGAGCGTTCATGCGCTTCTGTTCTGCAGTCAACACCTGCGGTGGAGGGAAAGCCGACAGTTCAAAAGCAAGGCTCTTATATGATAGAAAAGGCACTTTAGGGACGTAGGCCAAGTTGGGGCGTAACGTCACTTTGGAGCCATCATGTGCAAACTGTGTGCACAAGTGGTGTACTGAGAGTGCGTGAAGGTCACTCAAACGTTTTGCAGAGCACAGAGCCAGAAGAAGAGCTGTTTTATAGGACAGTATGTCTATGTTAACACTCTGTAATGGTTCGAATGGGGTGTTGCAGAGAGCATCCAGGACTAAGGTCAGGTCCCACTAAGGTGTTAAAGCTTTGCACGGAGGCCTTTTGCGCAACACTCCTTTCATGAACCAAACCACGAGAGGATGGGAGCCGGGCGACTTTCCCTCCCATCCCTCATGACAGGTTGAAATGGCAGATAAAAAGACTTTGATTTTAGAAAAAGAATGACCTTTCTCCAACAAATCTTGTAGGAATGTGAGAACCTGTGATATGGGGCTGGAGAAGGAAACAATGTTTCTCTCCTGACACCAGGCCTCAAAAGCACGCCAGTTGAGAGCATAAAGCATCTGTGTTGAGCTTGCTCGTGGACACCGAATGGTATTTACCAAGTTACTGGGGAAGCCAGAAACAATTAATTTTTCCCTTTCAGGGGCCAAGCCCACAGATCCCAGATTTCTGGGTGCGGGTGCCAAATCTGCCCATGGGCTTGAGTCAGGAGATCTTTGCGTACAGGCAGACACCATGGTTGTCCTGCTAGCATTGATATTATCTCTGCAAACCAGGCTCTCTTGGTCCATCTTGGAGCAACTAGAATCAATGTGAGAGCTTCTCTGTGCACACGCTCCAGCATTGCCTGTATTAGGGCCACTGGTGGGAATGCGTAAAGGCTAGGGGTGTAACTGTACGCTAAAATCACATGTCGGTTCGGTTCAACTACAAGGAGGGCTCGGTTCGGTTTATTTTCGGTACAATTTTTTTTTTTTTTTGACAAAATAAAGACTTACAAAATGTTTATTTTGAAAATATGCCAAAAATATGTTTGTATTGTATTGTAGTAATAAATAAAAGTGACCCATTTGGATGATATTTTAAATAAACAGCACTCTACAATAAATAAACTATATGAACAATAATACAAATCTTAATAAATACAATAACAGTCAGAACCAGAACAATAAGCAGCAACAGACTGTTTACAATCTAACTAATCAAGTTTTTGTCCAGTAGCAGCAGTGTGGCTGTATTTGTCCTCATTACTGTACTCACAACTTCTTCTTGGTGGGACAGGTCCTGGAAAAGTTCAGAGTTCAGTTCAGTCATCACACACTTCTTAGCTGCAGGTGGATTTCCCTGAAGTGGAAGAGAAAGCAGCTACCTCTGTCACAGACTGGAAATAAAAAACAAAAGAGGTTAAAAAAAACAAGATTATGATTTAAAAAAAAAAGATTATTTAGATAATAATAATAAAAGAACAATACCTCTTGAACGGTTGAATCGCTCACTCTTCATCATCATGGCAGGGCTTTAATCTGGTCCAGGGCTTGTTGACAACATCAGTTAGTTTTTTCATAAAGAGCTGAACTTTTTGAAGTGTTGACGTGATGAATGTCTCATAGCGACGCTCAGTAACTTTAAAGCCTGAGCATAAAACAACGTTCAGACAGATTCAGAGATTTAAAAACTCATACAGCTTGTGTTATTGCTCTGGACCGCTCTGATTACCTGATGAAGTAGTTTTAATGCAGCTGTTGTTAGCGCTGTTTCAGCAACAGCTGATGTTTCTTCGTTCACGTTCGGATGACAGTTTCCAGCGCGTTCACGTTAGACGTGTTGCTGCTGCAGAGTCTTCATGAAACAAAGTCCACACAGCTTTGAATGTGCGCTCGTCTTTTAACAAGAAAGCTATAACGTTCACATAAACAGGAGACCGCACGAGATGCTAACGGCTAAATGCTGCGCGTGCCGCGCGATAATAGCTCTGTGCTGAAACGCGCCCAGGAAATTTTGTTCCGCGGTGCATATATTCCCCTGTTAAGAACGTTTAATGAGTGAAAAAATAACCGAAACGGTACGCAGGTGGACCGAACCGAACGTGGTGTACCGAAACGGTTTGGTACACCCACTACAACCGTTACATGCCTAGTAAAGGCGCATTGTTCTCGACCAGGTGTGCGCCAGCGCGTCTAGGCCGAGTGGTGCGTTCACGTCCCATATGGAGAAGAACATATGACAGTGTGCGTTTTCCCTGGAGGCAAATAGATCTGCATCAGCATTGCCGAAGCGTTGCCAGATCTGTTTTACCACCTCAGGGTGAAGACGCCATTCTGTTGGCAGTGGGGTGCCTCTGGAGAGCGTGTCTGCCCCGTGGTTCTGAAATCCCAGGACGTGGGTTGCTCTGATTGACAGCAGATGCAAACTGCACCATTGGAGGAGCTCCTGAGTCAGACAGAGGAGGGGCAGAGAGTGTGTGTTGCCCTGTTTGTTTATGTGTGCGACTACGCATGTGTTGTTGGTGGGCACCAAAACGTTCTGGTGTGAGACCAAACCTGTTTTGTTGAAATGTTTCAGAGAGAGAAATACATAGTTCCCATGTGACGTCACATCTGTGGAATTTCCGGGTGGGTGGAGGCGGACGGAGTAGCAGGACAGTCTACTACTGGATGTGTATCTTTCACATTGTTTTTTTTTGTTGTTAATTTCTAATTAATTGCAATGGTTACTTCGTGTTGGGTCAGTGGGTGTTCCAGTCGGGTAGACATTTGGGCAACGCGCAGGTTTCACTTAATCCAAAAAAAAAGTAAACGTGAAGGATTTATCTCATCGGAGAAGCTCACAGCAGCTGACTTTTCGGATCTGCTCTGGAAGACGTTGTGCTTTTGGCCGGTAAACAAAATATTCTACATAAATCATTTTGTGAAACAATGTCAGAACAATGGCCCTCATTCACGAACCGTTCGTACGCACAGATTTGTTCTTAAACTGTGCGTACGAGTGATTTAGGATCATTTGTGGCATTCAACAATGTTTTCGTATCCTAGGATTTTTTTCAGATACGAACAAAATTTACGTGTGGTCCAGACCTGTCGTATATTTTACGAGCAGTCGGTCCGCTGTTATCCAGATGGATTTCCTTCACTAATAACTTCATATTTCGTTATTTAGAAAATATTTTGGGTTTAAAAAAATCACGCACCATAATTATTCTTGACAATAGGTTATTCTGTTTGAATTAGAATTATAATTTTAAGTTTAATTTGTCTGGTGTGTCGCGCAGGCTTCAGTGAGTCGTGCGCTCCCCTTTTTTTCATTCATTCATTCATTCAACCTTTATTTATACAGGCTAGCCTCGTTGAGTCACGGGGACTCATTTACAAGAGGGACCTGTCTCACTCACACCAAACAACCATCCACTCTCACACTCACACCTAGGGTCAATTTAGAGTCACCAATCAGCCTAACAAGCATGTTTTTTGGTCTGTGGGAGGAAACCGGAGTACCCGGAGGAAACCCACGCATGCACGGGGAGAACATGCAAACTCCACCCAGAAAGGCCCCGGACCGGGATTTGAACCGGCAACCTTCTCGCTGAGAGGCAGCAGCTCTACCAGTTGTGCCACCGTGCTGCCCTTGGTCATCAAAGCCGCTCCTCATATTAACACCCAGGTACATAAAATTCCCATACACCGCCGCAGAACAAGTACGAATTAAGACTGATTTTCATGCTATTGCTGGACTGCTGTGCCAAACACCATCGGAGCAATAGATTATTATATCTGATTCGAAATATAACCTGCAGAATGTGGTTGCGCGATGAGGAGCGCGCATGACTCATTTGTGCTGCAAAACATGTTGGCACGCGTCTGCGCAGCGTGGCATTTATTGTCCATCCATCTCGCAGACTATTCCTTGACCACCTCCTGTCCGTGCTGCGGCGAGACGTTTGTTTGAAGCCATTTTCAGATCAAACCATTTATTCTTGATTTCTGATACTGTACGACCCACGGGACACACAACATATGCACTACAATATTAATATGA
>JBBPBX010041961.1:16794-28614 GCA_038048925.1 Garcialebias charrua | reverse complement strand
CATGCAACCCCATACCATCAGTGATGCAGGCTTCTGAACGGAGCGTTGATAACAACTTGGGCTATCCTTGTCCTCTCTGGTCCGGATGACATGGCGTCCCAGTGTTCCATAAAGAACTTCAAATCGTGACTCATCTGACCACAGAACAGTCTTCCATTTTGCCACACTCCATTTTAAATGACCCCTGGCCCAGTGCAAATGTCTGAGCTTGTGGAGCTTGCTTAGAAATGGCTTCCTCTTTGCACTGTAGAGTTTCAGCTGGCAACGGCGGATGGCACGGTGGATTGTGTTCACTGACAATGCTTTCTGGAAGTATTCCTGAGCCCATTCTGTTATTTCCTTGACAGTGGCATTCCTGTTTGAGGTGCAGTGACGTTTAAGGGCCCGGAGATCACGAGCATCCAGTAGAGTTTTACGGCCTTGACCCTTACGCACAGCGATTGTTCCAGATTCTCTGAATCTTTTGATGATGTTATGCACGGTTGATGATGATAACTTAAAAGTCTTTGCTATTTTACGCTGGGTAACACCATTCTGGTATTGCTGCACTATCTTTCTGCGCAACAATGGTGGAATTGGTGATCCTCTTACCATCTTGGCTTCTGAGAGACACTGACACTCTGAGAAGCTCTTTTTATACCCAATCATGTTGTCAATTGACCTAATTAGTGTTAATTGGTCTTCCAGCTGTTCATTATATGCTCAATTTCCTTTTTCCAGCCACTTATTGCTACTTGTCCCAACTTTTTGGGATTTGTTGACACTGAAATTTTGAATCAACATATTTTTCCTTTAAAATGTTACATTTACTCAGATTAAACTTTTGATCTGTCATCTATGTTCTATTACGAATAAAATATTGACATTTGCCATCTCCACATCATTGCATTCAGTTTTTATTCACAATTTGTTTAGTGTCCCAACTTTTTTGGAATCCGGTTTGTACTTTCAAACCGGTCACTTTAACTAACTTTTAGCTGCTTTTCACTAGCCTGGTTAAAACCAGACCCTTGTCCTTCACTTCGCTTTGTACTAGGGTCTGGGACTTCTCCCATAGACAAGGATTTCTCCGGTAGATTTTTGACCGGACCAATCAGAGAACAGAAGGCGGAGTTTTGTTAGTTTAGCCTGGCGAGGTCCAGGCTATTCAGATAAATAGCTCAGAAACCACTCGGTGGATATTTTTTCTGCTACCAGTGTGTAATTATATGGCTCTAATTTACTGACTGTTGGCCTAGATGAAACATTTGAGATAAAATTCGATTTTTTATCATTTATTTTCGTAGCGCACCCGAGGCTGTTTGGAAAATGTCAAACCGAAACTATTTAAATCCAGCAGATTTGACCATTTCGTGAATTGATTTAGGAACTGTTAAGCTCAGGAACACTTCTGATATAACGTCAGCTAAGAAATATATTTTTTCTCAGCAAAGAAATAATAGTTTTTTACCTTGTTTTCATGAAAATTCCTTCGTGGCGGCAGCCATTTTAACTGACGACGTCAGTCGACGTCGTTCAAAACTCCGCCTTCTGTTCTCTGATTGGTCCGGTCAAAAATCTACCGGAGAAATCGTTGTCTATGGGAGAAATCCCAGACCCTAGTACAAAGCGAAGTGAAGGACAAGGGTCTGGTTTTAACCAGGCTAGCTTTTCATTAGCCTTTTTCTACTTTTCTGTTTTAGCTAGTGTTTTACGACTCTTAGCAAGCATATTGCTCCACCTAGCTTTCAGCTAAAATGTTTTGCTTCTTTCAGCTTGAACAAGTCAGTTTCAGCTGTCCTTCGGCTGTCACTTTGTTTTTGTAAAAACGGGTACTGTATTTGAGTGTTTTCACCTCGTGGACAGAAACGACCCGTTGAGGCAGCTCGCCGAGGAGAACACCAGATCAATTTCACTGCACAAGACACACAATAAAAAAAACAATCGGCACGTTTTAGCTGCAAATCCAAATCTGCAAACGGAAAATTCATCAAATAGATTTTTGTTAATACACTTGTTTTTAGGAGAGAACCTGGAGGTTTCCAGTGGGAGTCTTCCTGTCGAGCTGTTCAGCCATCTTTGCACAACTTCCTCGTTCAGGGAGCAAATCTTTCTTCGAGGATCCAGTTTGCTCCCGTCAACATTCTGACGATTCTGTTGGAACAAATTAAAAAAGCCGTCAGGGACCGGTTTTAAACTTTTACATCAAATCCAAACACCTCAGAAGCTTCACTCTGCTATAATTATTGTAGAGCAGTGGGGTACCCAACACGAACATCTCAAGCTACCGGTTGATCTCAAAGATATTTTGGGTACCGTAAATGGCATTAAAAAATTAGGCGTCAGCCAATCATCATCTCTGAACTCTATCTCTTGATTGACAGAGAGGGCAGCCAGTCTGAGGCCCCGTTTACACAATGTGAAACGTTCATTTACAGACAACATCCTCATCCTCTCTGAAACTGAAGGTTTCCGAGTTCAGGTCTCAGAGTGGAGGTTTTCAGGGGAACACCCCACGGAGGAGTGAAATGCTCCAAGTGTAAAGTGGCACATGCACACTCCAGGTGGCTGCAGTCCAATGTTTTTCTGCTCTAACAACAGTTATAGTAAATATAACAACAGTTATAATAAATATAACAACAGTTATAATAAATATAACAACAGTTATAATAAATATAACAACAGTTATAACAAATATAACAACAGTTATAACAAATATAACAACAGTTATAACAAATAACAACAGTTATAACAAATATAACAACAGTTATAACAAATATAACAACAGTTATAACAAATATAACAACAGTTATAACAAATATAACAACAGTTATAACAAATATAACAACAGTTATAACAAATATAACAACAGTTATAACAAATATAACAACAGTTATAACAAATATAACAACAGTTATAACAAATATAACAACAGTTATAACAAATATAACAACAGTTATAACAAATATAACAACAGTTATAACAAATATAACAGTTATAACAAATATAACAACAGTTATAACAAATATAACAACAGTTATAACAAATACAACAGTTATAATAAATATAACAACAGTTATAATAAATAACAACAGTTATAATAAATAACAACAGTTATAATAAATAACAACAGTTATAATAAATAACAACAGTTATAATAAATAACAACAGTTATAATAAATAACAACAGTTATAATAAATAACAACAGTTATAATAAATAACAACAGTTATAATAAATAACAACAGTTATAATAAATAACAACAGTTATAATAAATAACAACAGTTATAATAAATAACAACAGTTATAATAAATAACAACAGTTATAATAAATAACAACAGTTATAATAAATAACAACAGTTATAATAAATAACAACAGTTATAATAAATAACAACAGTTATAATAAATAACAACAGTTATAATAAATAACAACAGTTATAATAAATAACAACAGTTATAATAAATAACAACAGTTATAATAAAATAACAACAGTTATAATAAATAACAACAGTTATAATAAATATAACAACAGTTATAATAAATAACAACAGTTATAATAAATAACAACAGTTATAATAAATAACAACAGTTATAATAAATAACAACAGTTAACAGTTATAATAAATAACAACAGTTATAATAAATAACAACAGTTATAATAAATAACAACAGTTATAATAAATAACAACAGTTATAATAAATAACAACAGTTATAATAAATAACAACAGTTATAATAAATAACAACAGTTATAATAAATAACAACAGTTATAATAAATAACAACAGTTATAATAAATAACAACAGTTATAATAAATAACAACAGTTATAATAAATAACAACAGTTATAATAAATAACAACAGTTATAATAAATAACAACAGTTATAATAAATAACAACAGTTATAATAAATAACAACAGTTATAAACAACAGTTATAATAAATAACAACAGTTATAATAAATAACAACAGTTATAATAAATAACAACAGTTATAATAAATAACAACAGTTATAATAAATATAACAACAGTTATAATAAATATAACAACAGTTATAATAAATGACAACAGTTATAATACATATAACAACAGTTATAATAAATATAAGTTATAATAAATATAACAACAGTTATAATAAATAACAACAGTTATAATAAATATAATAACAGTTATAATAAACATCAGAGAGCAGAGTGTTTTTGTGCTGCTCACCTTTTTTCAGCATGTTGGAGCAAAACTAATAAAATCCAGGCTCCAAAGAGACGTTGGTGTCTTCACCAGTTTGGACTAACTGTCATGCAGACGCTGCATGTGCAATGAATGCAGCTGAGCCCTGCACCAGGGTTGCCAGATAAATTTATGCCTTATAGCAGGTAGATCACTTTGACCTGGTCTGTTTAAAAGGAGCTCCATGATGAAAACATATGGGCCTCTGGTTTAGATAGACGGTGAACAGGGTGGAAGGAATAAGACAAAACATGTTGAAAAACTTACATTGCTGTAGTGAGCGAAGCTCTGATCGCCTCCTGCGTAGATCTTTGAGACAAAGCAGTTCTGCTCCTGGTCTGCACGAACAAACGACAGAAACACGAAGAGTTTTGATCATTTTCACAAAGCGATGTGTTTTTAAAGCAGGATTTTCATTCAGTGCAGGAGCATGGTGCAAAGAACGGTCAACAAACCAAAGAATCGTCTGGTTTTAAGCAACGACTGGAGGAGAATGAACGTTTCCTCTCACCGTTCTCGGTGTCGGCAGCAACCCACGGGCCTTTGACGAGCGCCGGGCTCTTCCTGTTGCTGGTGGAGCGCGTGCCCAGCTGCCCGTTTCCGCCGAGTCCAAACGAATCAATTTTTCCAGAGGCGGGCGTGAATGCCAGCGTGTGCTGCCTGGTGAACAAGTTTTGTGATGTTTTCAAGCCGCTGGGCTTTCTGCCAAAACCCAAACGTGCACAAAATGTACGACCAACTCACCGTCCACAGGCGATCTGCGTGACAACGTTTCCCATGAGCTCGAACACCTTCCTGGGGTTGATCTCGTGGTTTGTGGAGTTGTGGCCGAGCTGCCCGTACCCTCCGGCTCCGAAGGTGAACACACCTCCTTCCTGCAAGATCACCGGAGAATACGAGACCGGAACCGGTTCAGAGGGATGGAGCCTAACATCAGAACATTCACGTTAACACTTTAAGGCTGAACTCCTCGAAAGTCGTGTCCAAAGTTTATAAGCACAGACACAATTGTTGTGATTTAGTGTTTTTACTTAGAATATGAACAATTATTTTCTAAATACATGATTTTTTTTTCCGGGAAAGACTAAAGTACATTAACTTTAGTTCAAAATCATTAAACAAACATTCACCCAGTTAAAAGAAAAGCATTCAGCTCCTTTGATCTTTAAATAAATAAAAAAAAGTAATATTTAATTTTCTTCAGAAACAGGGTCGTGTGGCCCGGCGTTCGGTCAGAGAAGTTTTGGACGTTTTTATAGCCAAGACTGAAAACAAGAAGCACCGGACAGAATCGAGGCTTCATCAAGGATCTCATCTCTGCCCATGAACCGTATGTTTGGGTTAGCCGAGGGCGCTGGGTGAGAAGGACACCTCCGTGAACTCGGCTGAACTGATAAGGGTATAAAAGCAGGCGGAGGACGCAGCTCGAGGCAGATTCTTGTGATATTCATGTATTTTATGTATATTTTGAAAAACTGGACTTGCAAGTAAATCCTGGTTAAGAATCTTCTGCTGTCGAGCGTGGTTCTTTAAAGTAAACAACGTAAGCGAGTGTGTTTTTCTCCAACTGTTTAATCCTTAAAAGGTTCATTTCGTTCAAAAGTCTTCTGGACCCACAGGACCATGGACGTTCCAAAACGTTGGCTGAAGAACTGAAAAACGTTTCAGCCGACAGTCGTTGAAACCGATTCAGGTTTGAAGGGAAGCTGATAAACAGTGATGGAACCTACGTAAATGCATTTAATTTAACCAATAATTTGTTTTAAACAAAGTTTCACGAATGCTTACACAAACCGTCTACTTTTTGGTAAATGTTAGTAGTTTGTGGCCCGTTTCACCACAAAGCAAAACAAAAAGTATTTAAATTAAAGTTTAAAAAAAAAGCAAAGTACCGTATTTTCTGGAATATACGTCGCACCTGAATATAGGTCGCACTGTCCAATTATTGCACTTTGAGATTTTTGTTAATGAAAAGTGCGTTATAAATTAAATTCATTATTACCAAAAATTTGAAAAAATCCATATATAGGTTGCACCTGAATATAGGTTGCACCTACGTCAAAATGTGGACCGTGTTTAGCTCTGCTGCAAATGTCTGCCACAGGAGCGCACAGCAAGGCTTTTAAGAAGATTAACACTTAAAAACAATTGTTTGTTTGATAAAAATTATAGCAAATATGTGTCTGAGCTGAACTTTTCTTTAATAAATGAATAATTTTAGCAGGATAAACACCTAAAAAAATATATTTGTTAGCTGACATTATTGTAAGAGTGTGTCTCAGTTTAATTTTTGTTAATAAATGATTACATATCAGCTTATTTTATAAAAAGCCATAAATAGGTCGCACCTGAATATAGGTCGCAGGGCATGCAAAAATGATAAAAAGCCACGACCTATATTCCGGAAAATACGATACTTATTACTTTTGCACATTTTAAGATCATTTCATCATTTTGTTAAAACTAAAAACGTGCCCCTTTAGATTTGAAAAAGCCATCCATCACGGGCCGCTCAGAATCCCTCAGAGGGCCGCAAATGGCCCGTGGGCCACACCTTGGACACCCCTGTTTTAGACACTATGGACACATCAAACTTTAGCTGCGTATCTAAAACTGACTGAGTTGGAGACATTTTGTGTTTGCTGAAGTCGATTAGCTGTGGCGGCCATCTTGAACGAGGTGTTTTTATTTATTTCCATATTAGGTCAACGGACGGACTTGCATCCGTTTCTGTAGCCTAACCGTACCGCTAACCCCAAAACAGGACCGAGCTTTGGTTCCTGCTGGTCCTGACAGGAAGGGGATGGTACCAGAAACCGTCCTGAAATGGTAACGGACCCCACGGAGCCTACCTTCGTCAGTGCAGCGGTGTGATCTTCTCCACAGGAAACGTAAACCACTTTCTGAGATCTCAGGGACTTCAGGAGGACCGGGTGGCACCGATCTGTTAACAGAACCGCCCGACAGTCAGCTTCTTGAACTCTCCGAAGTACTTTATGGTTCCGACTAGGGCTGAACAATTAATTGCATTTGCAATAATATCGCAATATGATAAAATGAGATTTTCTAATCGCGAAGGCTTCAATTTGACTGGTCACGTGACACAAATCTTTATCAACACTTACAAATAAAACACCACAAAGACATTTACGATGGTTGCATGGCTAGAATGACAACAACCAGTGCTTCAACTTCAAGTAAGCAAAGTATCAGCCGACAGGGATCACTGACCGAACTGTTTGAACTTCAAACAGTAATTTTTTATATCTAATTTTTTATATTTATTTATTAACTGTCATGTGAAGTTCAGACAGTAGTTAGGAAGTTCACTTAACATGTTTACTATTATGTTTATGAAACAAGAAAAAATAGAAATGGTGAAAAGAAAAGGCATAGATTTGTTTGCTTTATTGTAATCTCTGCTTTAAATAAATCTGACATTGTTTATTATAAAACAGATTGATTTATTGCTTCTGTTTGTTGAAAAATACTTGAGAAGATATTAAAAAAATAATCGCGTTTTAAATCGCAATTGCAATTTATAGAAAAAAAATTGCAATTAGATTATTTTCCAAAATCGTTCAGCCCTAGTTCCGACCACCCACCGTTCGTGTCGTTGAGGCCCAGCTGGCCGAACTTGTTGCGGCCCCAACCGAAGACGGCTCCTGAGGGGGTGAGGGCGAAGCTGTGGGCGCCGCCTGCGGAGATCTGAGCGAAGGGGATCCCCTGCAGAGACTGAATCATCTGCGGCGTGGAGATGCTCTGTCCACTTAACCCTAAGCCGAGCTGACCGGATCGATTCTGGCCCCAGGAGAAGATCTGGCTACCTGAAGACAAACACGAGCATCGTGATCATCATTAAAACAAGCAGAGCACTCGTATGAACTGTGCTCACCTTTTGAAAGTGCGAGGGAGTGCCAGTGGCCACAGGATATCTGGGTGACTTGAACGTCTGACAAACTCTTAATGTTTCTGAAATTTTCACGTGAAAGAAAAGTTTAAACGTCCAAAACGAGGGCGAAGATACGAAACATTCAAATAGTGAAAGTGCTGCTAAATTTACCGAGGGACCCGAATACATTCCTCAAAGTTATTTAAGCCCAGCTGTCCGTCAGAACCCTGACCCCACGAGAACACCAGGCCTTTGTCGTTCAGCGCGAGCGTGTGGGACTCTCCGCACGACACCGCCACGATGATCTGAGCGTCCAGCGCCACCACCTGCTCTGAAACGACACAGACGGCTTCATGGGCGACGGTGTGACCCCGACGCGTGTCGTCGGTGTGAACACCACCAACCTGGTTTCTTCCTGGACTTCTCGTGTCCCAGCTGGCCCAGATCGTTGCAGCCGCAGGTGTACACGGTCCCGTCCTCCAGCAGGAAAGCCGTGTGCTTGCGACCGCACCCGACATCGCTCACTCGCTTCCCCTGGAAGAATTCGCATTTTTTGGGCTCGATCACGATCTCTTCGTCGATTCCTCCCAAACCCAGCTGCCCGTAGGAAGCGTTTCCCCAGCACAGCATGGCGGCTCCGCCCCTAAAATAAAAACAAAATTATACAAATTATTGTATAAATTAAGATCCACTGCAGTAATGTGTTAGAAGTGAAGCCAAAAACTGTTAGTACAGGTTAAAAACTGGGATTACAGCTGACAAAACACACGAGTTTCTTTACATTTACAATCCTACACTTTCCTGAACAGACTCAGTTTGCGTTTAGTCAAAAACTACAATCCTCGAAGGAACTCGTATCGTCGTCCGCCGAGCGGGCGGACGTTTTAAAACAAAGATGGAAAGTGAGCAGATTTCAGCTCAAAATCTGTTTAAAAAGTCTAACGGGGTCAGATTTACAGATGTTGAGCTCAGAGTTGGTGTGGGAGTAACAGCGTTCAGGTTAAAGAAGCTGCTATATGTAATTTCTGGAACACGCTGGAACTTAGAAAAATTTTGAACAGAGACACGTTTCTGGTCCCTCCTCACTCAGAGCCATATATGACTCAGCTCCACCTCGCTCGCGCTGCAGCCTGGAATGCTCCGCCTCCACTACGTCCCGTCTCAGGCGCTGCAAAGTTCTGTGATTATATGTTAATAAAACGTTCTAAAAAATAAAATAAAAACATGGAGCACTGGTCCAGCAAAACAAAAACACCCTGAAATCAGCAGAGCTTCACGCAGCCACGTTGGACATGATTTAATTCGCTCGTGACTTCCTCATTTCTGTCAGTCGAGGTCTGGAGGAAGAAGCGATCACTTGACTTTTGGCAAAAAAAACAAAAGAAAAGTCCAGAGCAGGGATGAAGAAGGGATATTTAATACATTTGTGTCACATAAAAAACAGTTTTGCATCGCTTTGCAATTATTTCAACGAGAACCTGCGCATGCCGCTGCAGGCTCGCTGGTGCTGACAGGCAGGGGCATGGGTTAGGTGGGGGGGGGCGTGGGTTAGGAGCGTGAGAAGTTAGAAGCTCTGTTTTGATTGGCTGGTTGTAAACTCTGTTTTTATTGGCTGGTTAACTGCGGGGCGCTTTGGTTTTTATAAATGCTTTTATTACCACCGGGAGACGCCAGAGGACTACAGTTTTTTTTTCAGATATTACCTGTCAAACATCAATCAATCATAAAATAGTGTCAGAATGAAGAAATATGTTTAAAAAATAACTTACATACTGATCCTTTAACCGCTTCATAATACGTTTAACTCTGACCTGAGTCATGCTTAAAAAAAGGCTCCTAAACTCAAGGGATGAACCAGCGACATGCCGACACAAAACAGACAACTTAGCAAATACAATCCGTTTTAAATTAGACCCATAGACACTTTGTTCCCAGCAGCCTGTCCCAAAGACATCACTGTTCCACTTTCTTTAAATCCATGTATAAAAATATAAACTTTACCACTTTTAGACACCTACTAATAGAATGATTTAAAATATAAAGAGATGAAATCTTGGTGTACAGTAGATGAATCAAAGAAAGACTTTCATTTAGATTGTTTTTAAACGTTTTACAGATGTTGCCATCTGCTGGAGATGTTTTGTGTTTAAACTTTACTTTCCTCATTGCACAATACAGTGTGCTCTCAATGTCAGTTTTTTTTTTTAGCACATCTAAAAACAACTAAGTTCTCCAAACTGACTTCCTGTCATGGTCAAGACCAGAACTGGACCAAAATGACCGGAAAAGCAGAAGTTTTAAAAAGTAACTTGGTTAGTCCTTCTGTAAACTACTGATGGAGACTCAATAAAACTGCACAAAAGTCTGGCTGCTCAGAATTTTAAATGTGCTACAGACTTGTACATTTAGTGTTTAATTCATAAAAAGATCTGATTACTTCGGGGATAAACTGGTTAAAACAGTAAACTAGTTAAATAAACAATAATAAATTAACTTTTCTTACTCATTTGGCTTGAATACGAGCTGCTAGTATATCTAAATTCCAGAAGCCAACAGGGGAGGTTGTAAAGGTTATGTAAAATTTGGAAACTGTTGATAAGATCAACCATGACGTAACCTGACTACTGTTTAAACATGTTGGCATTCCCCCTGCTAATTACATTCAACTCTAAATCCATTATAAATAAAAACTCACGACACCTTAAAACAATCCTTATTTTAACTTGTGGTAAAACAGTTGTCAGGCTACAGCATAAATGCAAGTTCATTTACTGACTCAAGTCGACAGTTAATGGTTGAGCATTTAATAAATGTTTCGGGATTATTATGTTTTTAAATTTAGACAAAGACGCCAGTTTGTTAAGTTTGAGTAAATGTTTTAACAGTAACAGTAAAGCCACGAGCAGCAGCAAATCTTACCTAACCTCCCAGCAGAAACAGCAGCGTTACTGTGTTCCGGTGTTGGTTCGGCGGCTGGTTCGGGTGTTAAAGCCCACACTTAAAGCCCACACTTCAACACATTTTGGGCGGTTGTCGTTTTAAGGCAATTAGCAGCTAAATAAAAAAGATAATTCCTCCACACCAAAGAACTGTCAACAACTGCTTTGCGCTGCTAAAATGCTAGTAACGAAACTCCATCAAGTTAGCCGTAACTCAGTGTGTTTCCGGTGTTTTTTCTAAAAAAATAAAAGCAGATACATAAAGGAAATTCGACTAATTAGACAAAAATAAACGCTAAATAATATTTTTTTCAGAAACTAAGATTAATAGTTAAGTAAAAATATTGTAATATTGTTTTAATTTCAGTTACTGACAAGGTAAAGAAACGCCACTTAAATTCGCTGTTTGTGCTTTGAAAAGCATCTCATTTAACCGGATGTTCTAGATTACTACCGTAAAGTGACTTAACGTTAATGAAGAAATGTCGTGAAGCGTCTATGTCAAGTACTATGAGGCGCGTACGCATGCGCACACTGTGTAAACCAATACTGTAGTTTATATATATATATATAAATATACAATATATATA
This sequence comes from Garcialebias charrua, assembly GCA_038048925.1. Classification (NCBI taxonomy): domain Eukaryota; kingdom Metazoa; phylum Chordata; class Actinopteri; order Cyprinodontiformes; family Rivulidae; genus Garcialebias; species Garcialebias charrua. Next base: position 16,986 of record JBBPBX010041961.1, on the reverse strand, counting down.
TATATATATATATATATATATATATATATATATATATATATATATATATATATATATATATATATATATATTATATATATATATATATATATATATATATATATATATATATATATATATATATATATATATATATATATATATATATATATATATATATATATATATATATATATATATATATATATATAT
>JBBPBX010041960.1:0-28614 GCA_038048925.1 Garcialebias charrua | reverse complement strand
TTCCCAACCTTGAGGAACACCATCCAGCATGTTTTAGTGGTTCCTCTGCTCCGACACACCTGATTTTAATAAACAGGTTATTTACAGGCTTCTGCAGAACATGAAGTCATTAAAATCACTGGATCAGGTGTGTTGGAGCAGAGAAGCAACTTAAACATGCAAGATGGTGTTCCTCAAGGACCAGGGTTGGGAACCACTGCTAGCCCACCCAGCACCAGCAACATGTAACAGATCAGCAGCAACATGAACAGATCAGTAGCAACATGAAACAGATCAGCAGCAACATGAAACAGATTAGCAGCAACATGAAACAGATCAGCAGCAACATGAACAGATCAGTAGCAACATGAAACAGATCAGCAGCAACATGAAACAGATCAGCAGCAACATGAAACAGATCAGCAGCAACATGAAACAGATCAGCAGCAACATGAAACAGATCAGCAGCAACATGAAACAGATCAGCAGCAACATGAAACAGATCAGCAGCAACATGAAACAGATCAGCAGCAACATGAAACAGATCAGCAGCAACATGAAACAGATCAGCAGCAACATGAAACAGATCAGCAGCAACATGAAACAGATCAGCAGCAACATGAAACAGATCAGCAACATGAAACAGATCAGCAGCAACATGAAACAGATCAGCAGCAACATGAAACAGATCAGCAGCAACATGAAACAGATCAGCAGCAACGTGAAACAGATCAGCAGCAATATGATGTGATATTTCACAGTGACCATTCTGGTTAGATATTCATGAGTCTAACAGCCTCAGGGTAGAAGCTGTTCCTCAGTCTAGTGGTTCTACACTTAATGCTCCTCAACATCCTTCCTGAGGGGAGTGGGGCAAAAAGTGTGTGTGCTGGGTGAGTGTGGTCCTTCATGATGCAGGTGGCTCTCTTCCTGCATCTGGAGGTGTAAATGTCTGTGATGGTGGGGAGACTGACTCCAACATCTTCTGTGCAGCCTTCACCACTCTCTGCAGAGCTTTTCTTTCTGCAGCTGTGCAGCCTCTATGCCACACATTGATGCTGGAGCACAGGATGCTCTCCACTGCACACCTGTAGAAGGAGGTGAGGACTGAGCTGCTCAGACCAGCTCGTCTCAGCCGCCTGAGGAAATAGAGTCTCTGGTGAACTTTCTTGATCAGGCTTTGCACCAGCTCTCCAGGTGTTCCACCTCCTGCTTGTAGCTGGACTCATCATAGTTTGTGATGCATCCCACCACAGCTGTATCAGCTGCAAACTTTATCAGAGTCAGAGAGTCAGAGAGAATTTATTGTCATTTGCACCGCATGTAGTACATGTGTTGAAAACGAGATTAGGGTCCCAGTTACATCCAACAACAAATGCAAGAGAAAAACAATAATAACATCTAGGATTAACTAAGAGAGACATCAGCTAGTAATACACTAAGCCCTAATGTAGTAGAAAAACATCATTATAAACAGCAGCACGAACATGAGCAGATGGTCACAGATGAACGCAGCAACAAGAAACAGATCAGTATCAGCATGATGTGACATTTTGCAGTGTTTATTCTTATTATTTATTTATTCATGAGTCTGACAGCCTCAGGGTAGAAGCTGTTCCTCAGTCTAGTGGTTCTACATTTGATGCTCCTCAACCTCCGTCCCGAGGGGAGTGGTGCAAAGAGTGAGTGTGCTGGGTGAGTGAGGTCTTTCATGATGCAGGTGGCTCTTTTTCTGCATCTGGAGGTGTAAATGTCTGTGATGGTGGGGAGACTGACTCCCACAGACTTCTGTGCAGCCTTCACCACTCTTTGTAGAGCTTTCCTCTCTGCAACTGTGCAGCCTCCATGCCACACGTTGATGCTGGAGCACAGGACGCTCTCCACTGCACACCTGTAGAACGAGGTGAGGACTGAGCTTCTCAGACCGGCTCGTCTCAGCCGTCTGAGGAAGTAGAGTCTCTGATGACCTTTCTTGATCAGGCTGGTGGTGTTATTGCTCCAGCTGAGGTTATCATTCATGTGTACACCCAGGTATTTGTAGCTGGAGACCACCTCCACCGCAGATCCACCTATATACAGTGGGGTGTGGGTGTGTTTGTTCCTTCTGAAGTCCACAATCATCTCCTTCGTCTTCTTCACATTCATGTGAAGGTTGTTCTCTTTGCACCAGCTCTCCAGATGTTCCACCTCCTGTCTGTAGCTGGATTCATCATTATCTGTGATGCATCCCACCACAGCTGTATCATCTGCAAACTTAACAATATGACAGCCTGGATGTGTGGCTGTACAATCATATGTGAGCAGAGTGAACAGAAGAGGGCTCAGCACACATCCCTGAGGAGAGCCAGTGCTGAGGGTGATGGTGGAGGAGGAGAAGTTGTGGATCTTCACGGACTGTGGTCTGTTTGTTAAGAAGTCTAAGACCCAGTTACAAATAGAGGGGCTTAGTCCAAGTGTGGATAGTTTGTCTATCAACCTGGATGGGTATCTGCACAATCATATGTGAGCAGAGTGAACAGGAGAGGGCTCAACACACATCCTTGAGGAGAGCCAGTGCTGAGGGTTATGGTGGAAGAGGAGAAGTTGTGGATCATCACTGACTGAAGTCTGTTAGTTAAGAAGTCAAGGAACCAGTTGCAAATGGAGGGGCTTAGTCCTAGTGTTAGTAATTTGTCCATTAGGGTTTGGGGGATCATGATTTTGAAGGCAGATGTGAAGTCCACAAAGAGCATATGGGTGTATGAGTCCTTCTGTTCCAGGTGGGTGAGAGCAGTGTGGACCACAGAGGAGATGGTATCCTCTGTTGATTGGTTCTCACAGTATGCATACTCGAGGGTCCTTGTTGATGATGGTTGTTTTGATGTGGGTCATGAACAGTTTTTCGAAGCATTTAGCGACTATCGGGTGAGGGCCACTGGCCAACAGTCATTCAGAGCAGTCACTAGCTGTGTTTCCATCCATTTTAATTGCGAAATTTGAGCTACCTCGCAAATATGTAAATACAAATTAATGCAGATCAGAAGTGTTTCTCCATCTACTGGCTTGAAGCACTTCTTCCAAGCCGCGCACAGCGTCATTACGTCAGACGTCAGCGTCATTACGTCAGACGTCAGCGTCATTACGTCAGACGTCAGCACTGCGCATGTCTACAGTAAACAGGAAGTAGCAGTTGAAAACAGAACCCGGCCACACATCTCGTCAAAATGGAGAGAATATTTCAGGTATGTGTTGCTATCAGGCGAGTTGTATTTATTCTGTCATGCAAACTAGTTTTAGCGATGTTACATGTTGTCCGGAGCGGAAAAAGCTGAACGTCACGTGACGTGAATGTTCGCTACGTCAGAAATGAGTCGGAAAATGTGTTTCCATCTGTCGTTGTGCGCATCTGCTCATTTCCGAACATCCCAAAAACCACCTCAAGCGAGCGTATAAACTTTTTAGCGTATTTCAGGAAGTAACCTCGCATTTTGCCGTTTCCATTAAGCTTTTCTGCTGCGCTACTTCAAAATGCGCACCTAGAAACCTTGATGGAAACACGGCTACTGTAGAGCTTTTTTGGACTGGGATGATGGTGGTGTGGTCTTCAGGCAGACGGGATCTGTCTACAGGGCATGAGGTGTTAAAGATATTGGCCAGCACCTTGCAGAGCTGATCGGAACTTTCAACACTTTCCCAACACTTTTTTTTTGGATTATGGTATTTTGACCAAGGGTTAGGATTTCCAACTAAACGCAGAGATAGGACCACCAAACTCACAGATCTTGTTCTCCATAACTCCCTGACCGCAATTTATGAGATTCCTGTCCGTCCTACGTTCTCCCTATGAATTATGGGTATTTGTATTTGGACAAATTAGGGTTAGGATTTCCACCTAAACGCAGTGATAGGACCACCAAACTCACAGATCTTGTTCTCCATAACTCCCTGACCGCAATTTATGAGATTCCTGTCCGTCCTACGTTCTCCCTATGAATTATGGGTATTTGTATTTTAACAAATTGGGGTTAGGATTTCCAACTAAACGCAGTGATAGGACCACCAAACTCACAGATCTTGTTCTCCATAACCCCTTGCACACACACACACACACGCACATACACACACACACACACACACACACACACAATATGCAAGTGTACAGTTAAATATACATATCCAGACAATATCCTACTCTAGGATTTTTCATGTATGGGTATCTGGAAAATATCCAATACTAGGATTTATTATGGATGGGTATCCAGAAGATATCCAATACTAGGATCTATCACAGATGGGTATGCGTGGGATATCCTGTACTAAGATCTGTTAAAGATGAGATCTCCCCGTATAGCACCAGAAACATATTGGATATGTGGCAGATACGTAAACTTGCATACTGTTGTATCTCCCCAGATATTAGGCCTTTTTGTATGGGTTTAACGGGCCCCGAATGGGTTTTCAGTGGGAACCAGATGGTAATGCCTTAGTCCTAAAGGAACAATTGGGACTTTCTCAACTAAGCAGAAGTGAACAAAATAAGATGAAAAATGTCTTTTGGTCAAGGTTCTTTAAAGGCTAATGTGAATTATTGTCAGTATTACTTTTTACCTCTGCTGAGTAAACATTTATTATGTGAATAGAATAGAACTTATTTAACAAAAAACTCAAACATAAAACATGCCCAAAACAAACTACTGTACAATAAATGCTCTTTTAAACAAAGAAATTTTAATGTTTTGCATAGTGTTGTTCAACATCTACAAAATTATTCAAGACAGCATTTCTGAAAATAATTTAAATTAGTTTTTACTTAAAAAAAAAGACAAACACACACACCGGTTTGTTAGTTTTATATAGTCCCTCGTTTATCACAGGTGTTTGGGACCATGAGGTGCGCTGGACCATGCATATTGCTGGTGGGAACACGCCCACTAGCGATAAGTGAAAAACAGCAAAGTAGGATAGTTCAAGTTCAGTCAACTTTTGTCATGACACGTACCAGGTTGCAATCACACTCATCACCTGTTACTCCCAAACTCCCTTCTTAAATAAACAATTTAAATTTTAATACTACTATATATACAATATTTTACATAAACAACACATGCTGTATGGATTGTTTATTTAAAATATTGTATACAGTATGTAAATTTAAATTGTTTAGGAGGGAGTTTGGGAGTAACAGTATATATATATATATATATATATATATATATATATATATATATATATATATATATATATATATATATATATATATATATATATACGGAAAATATCCTATACTAGGATTTTTCATGTATGGGTATCCAGACAATATCCAATACTAGGATCTGTCAGATGTGTATCTGGAAAATATCCAATACTTGGATTTAATATGTATGGATATCCAGAAAATATCCAATATTAGGATCTATCACAGATGTGTATACGGAAATTATCCAAATGCTAGGATTTTTTATGTATAGGTATCCAAAAAATATCCTATATGAGGATCTGTCAGATGTGTATCCGGAAAATGTCAAATACTACGATTTACTATGTATGGGTATCCAGAAAATATCGAACATTAGGATCTATCACAGATGTGTATCCGGAAAGTATCCAAATGCTAGGATTTTTTATGTATGGGTATCCAGACAATATCCAATACTAGGATCTGTCAGATGTGTATCCGGAAATATCCAAATGCTAGGATTTATTATGTATGGGTATCCAGAAAATATCTAATATGAGGATCTGTCAGATGTGTATCTGGAAAATGTCAAATACTAGGATTTACTATGTATAGGTATCCAGAAAATATCCAATATTAGGATCTATCACAGATGTGTATCCGGAAAGTATCCAAATGCTAGGATTTTTTAAGTATGGGTATCTAGACAATATCCAATACTAGGATCTGTCAGATGTATATCCGGAAAATATCCATATGCTAGGATTTATTATGTATGGGTATCCAGAAAATATCCTATATGAGGATCTGTCAGATGGGTATCCAGAAAATATCCAACATTAGGATCTATCACAGATGTGTATCCGGAAAATATCCAATGCTAGGATTTATTATGTATGGGTATCCAGAAAATATCCTATATGAGGATCTGTCAGATGGGTATCCAGAAAATATCCAACATTAGGATCTATCACAGATGTGTATCCGGAAAATATCCAATGCTAGGATTTATTATGTATGGGTATCCAGAAAATATCCTATATGAGGATCTGTCAGATGGGTATCCAAAAAATATCCAACATTAGGATCTATCACAGATGTGTATCCGGAAAATATCCAATGCTAGGATTTATTATGTATGGATATCCAGAAAATATGCAATATGAGGATCTGCCAGATGTGTATCCGGAAAATATACAATAATAGGATTTATTATGTATGGGTATCCAGAAAATATCAAATACTAGGATCTATCACAGATGTGTATCCCGAAAATATCCAATACTAGGATTTATTATGTATGAGTATCCACAAAATATCCAATACTAGGATCTATCACAGATTTGTATCTGGAAAATATCCAATGCTAGGATTTATTATGTTTGGGTATCCAAAAATATACAATACTAGGATCTATCACAGATACGTATATGGAAAATATCCAATAGTAGGATCTTTCACATATAGGTATCCAAAAAATATCCAATAGTAGGATCTTTCTCATATAGGTATCCAGAAAATATCCAATACTAGGATATCTCAAGTATGGGTATACATAAAATATTCTATACTAGGATCTATAGCAGATGTGTATCCAGAAAATATCCTATACTTGGATTGATCATGTATGAGTATCCAGAAAATATCCAGTGCTAGGATCTATCACGGATGGGTATACATGGGATATCCTGTACTAGGATCTGTTAAAGATGAGATCTTCCCGTATATCACCGGAAACATACTGGATATGTGGCAGATACATAGACTTGCATACTGTTGTATCTCCCCGGATATTAGGCCTTTTAGTGCAGTGTACACTGAGGCTGCTCTGATATCGATGCCACACTCTGTCAGGTCTGATTCATAGAAGATCAGGTTTCCTTTCTGCAGCTGCTCAAAAGCCACTTTTCCCAGAGACTCAATCATCTTCCTGCTCTCTGGACTCCAGGGTGGATCTGTCTCAGCTCCTCCATCATACTTGACCTTCTTGACTTTGGTGTGAACCAGCAGGAAGTGGATGTACATGTCAGTCAGGGTGTTGGGCAGCTCTCCTCCCTCTCTGGTTTTCAACACGTCCTCCAGAACTGTAGCAGTGATCCAGCAGAAGACTGGGATGTGACACATGATGTGGAGGCTTCGTGATGTCTTGATGTGGGAGATGATCCTGCTGGCCTGCTCCTCATCTCTGAATCTCTTCCTGAAGTACTCCTCCTTCTGTGGGTCAGTGAAGCCTCTGACCTCTGTCACCATGCCAACACACTCAGCAGGGATCTGATTGGCTGCTGCAGGTCGTGTGGTTATCCAGAGGCGAGCAGAGGGATCCCCCTGATGAGGTTTGTCAGCAGCACATCCACTGAGGTGGACTCTGTAACATCAGTCAGGATCTGATTGTTGTGGAAGTCCAGAGGAAGTCGACACTCATCCAGACCATCAAAGATGAACACAAGCTGGAAGTCTTCAAAGCTGCACATTTCTTTGGTTTCAGTAAAGAAGTGATGAACAAGTTCCACCAAGCTGAACTTCTTCTCTTTCAGCACGTTCAGCTCTCTGAAAGTGAATGGAAACATGAAGTGGATGTCCTGGTTGGCTTTGTCTTCAGCCCAGTCCAGAGTGAACTTCTGTGTTAAGACTGTTTTCCCAATGCCAGCCACTCCCTTTGTCATCACTGTTCTGACTGGTTCATGTCTTCCAGGTGGGAGTTGAAAGATGTCTTCTTGTCTGATGGTTGTTTCTGGTGTGTGTGGTTTCCTGGATGCTGTTTCAATCTGTCTGACCTCATGTTCATCATTGACCTCTCCAGTCCCTCCCTCTGTGATGTAGAGCTCTGTGTAGATCTCATTCAGAAGGGTTGGGTTTCCTGCTTTAGCAATCCCCTCAAACACACACTGGAACCTCTTCTTCACACAACATTTAAGGTTACGTTGACAAACTGCTGCAACTTGTCCTGAATGAACAAAACAAAACATTTATTAATTAAAGAATAAATTCATCTCAACAGTGAAATCTCAAAAGTTAAATGTTTATAGAAATCCTCTTACTGCTCTGCAGATGGTCAGCCAGCTCCTCCTGCTTCATCCTCCTCAGGAAGTAAACTGTGATCTTCATCAATGCCTCTCTGCTCCTCCTCTGTTCTTCATCCTCACCCTCCAAAACATCCTCATCCTCCCTCTGTCTCTCTAAGCCTTCTGGGTAATCTGGACTCAAAACCTTCTGGATCTTCTTCAGCTCGTTCTTCACAAAAGTGACCATGTTGTCCTCCAGCAGCTGGAACAGAAAAATATCTGAATGACACATCAGACTGAAATCATGGAGCCAAACATCAGATCCATGTTGGACAGACTAACAGTCCACTGGTCTACATGTTGGACAGACTGACAGTCCACTGGTCTACATGTTGGACAGATTGACAGTCCACTGGTCTACAAAGTGCAGCATGGAGATGACAGTGAACACAACGCATGGAAAAGTACTTGTTGTACATGAACGCACCTTAAATATGGAGTCCAGCTGTGTTTGATGCTGCTGGGCAGACTGAGCACTGGGAACCTCTGAGCTCTGCTGGTCCACTCTGTGGAGGAATCATGAAGAATTAGCTCCACTTCTGTCTGTCCACACAGAGACAAACACCAGCTAAAGGTCCATGTGGAGTCAGGATCCAGAAACTATTTGTCCTCCTCCATCCAGCAACACCTGCCACCTGAGTGGAAGTTCCTACCTACACTGTGTTTGAAGCAAAGGTCAAAGGTGACACCTGCTGGACCACCTGGTGACCTACAGACACTCAGAAACTCCTCCTACAACATCCATTCTTTCACTTTGACTGCTGAGTTTGGAGAAAACATCCAACACACACCGCTTCACATGTGAACATAGAAAAGTGTGAAAAAGAGCTGAGCTCACATGAAACACATGTTGGAATGAAAACATTTCAGACTGACTCAGTTCCATTTGACACAGTTACAACATTTAGAGACAGCTCACCTCTCTGATGATGGAGGCTGGACTGATTTAAAATCAATAAGACGACCATTTGAAAAGTCGCTCTTCAAGGACACACAGCTGGGTTCAGATTTGGGTTTAGACTTGAATGTCTGATGGATCCTGATGAAAAAACAATATAATTCACATTTTGTTGTATTAAAATGTAACAAATGTACTGTAGTAGAAAATAAAGTTATCGATGACTTTTACATTTGATTTTTTTAATTTTGCAACTTTTTATTTTCTGAGTCACACCAATTATTTGTTTATGCAACCTAAACATATTTGCTGACATCTTGTACTCAACGGAATTTTGATAACACAACAAACAAACAAACAAACATACAAACAATAATCAAATTTCCCTTTTACAGCAACAAGTCATAATAAACTATTTCAGACTGACTCAGTTCCATTTGACACAGTTACAACATTTAGAGACAGCTCACCTCTCTGCTGATGGAGGCTGGACTGATTTAAAATTAATAATAGTATCCATTGACCAGTCGCTCTTCAAGGACACACAGCTGGGTTCAGGTCCAGCTTTGAGTCTCTGATGGATCCTGTTAAAAAAGTGACATTTAATGATTGAGTCATGGTGATTGGTGTCAGATCCTGAGTCTGGATCCTGGAACATTCTGGATGAAAGTGACAGGATTATTTACAAGATACAAGATACTTTATTGACATTGCACCAGTTCTCACTAATACAACGTGATCATGTATACACAGTCATCCAGAGGAGGTTTAAGATGAGAATGTAAAGCTGCTGCAGTTCCAAACACATACATGATATACACATGACAACATGATATACACATGACATGTTCTTCAGCGCGGCCATCTCTCATCCATCATGGGATGACGAGCAAATCAGATATGGAAAAGGGAAAGAAAACACCATAGGTAACATATGTGATATTCAAAAAAAAGAATCTATCAAAAATTGCCTTAAGACACTCTTTGATAAAGTCCCAAAAAACTTTATCAGCGTAAGCACAACAGACGAGACATTGTTGCAGTTTTGACGGCAGGCAAGGAGATAGAGTCTGTGAGTAACTTCAGAGAAACACAAGTTCAGCAGATTGTGCAGCTGGGCGTTATCTGAGGCAGCACAGAGATCTCTGGGGGGGAGGGGGGGGAGGGCAGCAGGTCTCTTCAGCTCCACACTCCAGGAGAATGGCTTCCGACAGCCTTCTTTTCAAGGACATGTGCAGAAGCCAGATAATAGTCTTGTTTGTTATCCAATAGACCACAGTGTTCTTTTCCACTGCCGCCATCAAGTCTGTGGTGCTGTTTCATGGCCAAAAAAATCCAAATAATATGTGGTTCCGCTCTATGAACCCCCATCTGTCCCTTGATTGATCCGGGGTGGCTGTAAACAAGTCCCAAAGCGCCCTGCAGGTCCGCGGTGGTCCACCACCGCTCCAAGCGAGCGATTGAGCTCATACAACAGCTGGGATGAGGAGCTCACGGCCCGGTTCAGAGAATTTTGCTGATCAGGTAGTTTCGCCAGTGCACTGATAGCTGCCGAAGTCTTCCTCAGCTTCCAGTAACAGACAACTCCGCTTACGCCAAAAAACAGAGCAGCTGCTACCAATATTCCAATAATCCACAAATCCTCCACGTCCTCGACACTTAAGACGGTCAGACACATGGGCTGCCACTGACCCCACGAGTCCATCACGTATCCAGCCGCGTGTGTGTCGGAGGGGCAGACAGCTTCTCCTGGCCCGGTCCGCTTCGTGGAAAAAATCTTATCCATTGAAGAAACAGCCCAATTAGATCTTCTGATTGGGCTGTCATTTGTTCTCAGTTATTGATCCTGAAACAATCCTTTCCAGCTGCAGGACACCACATCTGTAATTCTACAGTCCATCTCCAGTTCTCCTCCTCTTCCTGTAGCAGACATGTTGTTCTTCTTGAACTGGATTAAAGTGGATGAGTGTGTAGTTCAGTAATCCAGATTATTGTCAGCAGCAGAGCAGAGAGCTGCAGCCTCCTCTGTGTTTGTTAGAGACTGAGAGAGGAGAAGGTGGACTCAGAATCACAGCCTGAACTCTCTGTTTCTGGAAGTTCTCTGAAGCTACACAACAAGATGAACACAGCAGCCTTTCTTTGTGTCAGCTGCTGGAAAAACATGAACCTCCACTCAGAGACCAGAACCAAGGAGGGTTCAGACCAGATCTGTTAGCTCGGACTCTGTCCCAGAATGAAGGAGACGTGGAAATCAGCTGGAAACCATTCAGACTTTAAACCAGTTACAGGAGACTGGACTGATACCAAAAACTAGTAAAACTAGTAAAAAGTCCAGATTGTTGCTGATGTTCTGGAAACTAACAGTGAAACTGGTTGTGATGGGAGTTCTGGTTCTGTCTCTGTCAGTCAGAGTTTTAGAGGAGGGTCTTGGTTTTTCCACTGGAGATTTGATCCTGGATGTTTGTAACTGTCAGTCTGAGACAGCTGAGAGTTTCTGTTACCATGGAGACGGTAATGAGCTCCAACTTCAGCTGATGTTCATCATTTCATCTAAAATCCATCTGATGGATCATGTGAACATGAGAAGAATAAAAAGCAGAGCTGAAGGCTCAGTTTGGTTCTGGTTCCTGCTGGATTCTGTCATCAGCAGCTTTGTTCACGACACAATCAGCATCCTTTAAAACTCACATGATTTGACTTTTATTCTCTTTGTTCAACAAGAGTTTGAAACAAGTTACAGACAGAAAGCAGCAACTTAGTCTCAGAGAAATGAAATAAAAATGAACTCAAGGTCGTTCAACAGAAAACAATTATCTTTAATATCATCCAGCCTCGATTGGACTCTGAGAGAAACTTACTGTTTTTTGGAGGAAACTCTTTGTTTGAAATGATGAAGAAAACCCTTTGACATGTTGCTCTTTAAGGACACACAGCTGGGTCCAGATGTGTTCCTGTGAATAAAGTCAGTGTGTTGCTGTGAGTGCTGAGCTCTGACATGGAGAAGAGTCGTGGACAGTTAGAGATGTCACCTCTGATCTTTGCTCTGGCTCTCATGTTCCCCACACAGAGTGGTTTTAGAGGGAGGGACTCCCTCCTCTCTGTCCTCACACTGATCCATGCTGCTGAATTCACATCAGCTCACACACACTTTCTACCTTCACCTGCAGAGGAAACACAAATCATTCATGTGAACATCAACTCTGATCTTCTCCTGATCAAACTGTTTCCTGCTGCAGCTGCAGAAAGGAGGAAGTCTAAAGACTAAAGTGAAGCAGAATGAACTCTGATTTATTTCACAACCATCAAACTGTTCAAGTGGATTATCTGCTCCATCTAAACTTCACACAACTGAAATCAAACACACCTGAACTAATATTAGTGTCATTTTATTTTGAAAGGACTGACAGGAAGCAGCAGGAAGCTGTTGAGTGTGATGTTAGAACATGATGCAGTTTGTTTAGTGAAGAAAACAAACATCATCTGTTCATCATGTTGTTTGATTCCAGTTCATCAATAATCTAATAATCCTGTAGATTTATCTCCAAACATCAGAGATGAAACTTTGTTCTGAAATAAGAAGTCAACATGTTCTCCAAACATCAGAGAGAAGTTGTTTTTGTATTGAACCTTTTTTGATTTCACCATGAAATTTAATAAAAATCACAAACAAGACAAATTGAATATGAAAAACGTTCTTAATACGACACATTTGAAGATTTTTTTCATCAAGTTTCTGTTAAAGCTAAAAAGTATCAAAATAAAAAAAGTCCTTAAATGATTCAAAAGGTGTCCATCTGCATCAAGCTCTGAAGTCCAAAAGGACAAAATAATTTTATAGATAAATTTCAGTTTTTGGTGTCACATGATCTGTGTGCAGGCCGGACTTTGAGCAGTCCTGCTCTAACTCCACAGAGAGTCTCACAGATAGAACAGATTGACATTTATAAGTAATGTTTCAGAAGTGAAGAACTCTAAACTTGTTCTCAGTGGAACAAGTTCATCCATCACATCATCAGATGTTCACTCTTCTTTAGTTTGGACTCACCTGCTTCCTGTTCCGTTGGGAGATGGTACGAAGCTGTTTTCCTGCAGGGATCAATAAAGTTTGTGTCAGAGAGATAAAGTGCAGCAACACGTCTGTTTCCAATTTCCTCCTCTCACAACTTATTAGAGTGGCTTCTGACGGAGCTGACCAGGAAACAAATAATGACTCACAGTGACGGCTGCTCATCATCTTTGTTACATGACGAACCTGAATTTCCAGTTCTCAGGAATGTTTTTCGGCATCTGTTTCCTCATTCAGAGAAAAAAAAACACAATCTTCTCTATACAGTCCTGTGACTGTTGGCAAAAAGCTTCAAACTCTTGGTTTGCATCAGGGTATCTTGGTTTCCTTCAACCAGATGTTTAGAAAGTACTTCCTGCACATTCACACACATTTTGAGGCTTTACAAAAACTAGCTGTGGCTAAAATCTCACATGTCCCTGTTTGCAGAACTTTTAGAAGTGCTGCTGATAAAGTTGAGTGATGTGGACGAGGAGAAATTCTCTGTGAGCTTCAACACAGTTCACACTTGCAACAACAGCGTCATTTCCCACCACAATAAAAGCAGTGGAGTGTTTTTAATGTTGGACTTTTATTTTGGAGCTTTAGTGGAGGTGGTTCTTGTTGGAGCTGAAGACAGGTGGAGCAGGGATATAGAGACTGTTAGGAACAGGCCACACTCTCAGTTCTTCACTGAGTCCCTCCCACCTGAAGAACGAGGCTCTGCAACTTTGTTGGAACACCTGAGCTGCAGGTGAACATCTGGACTGATGTGTCAGACGTCACATGATGGAGGAGAGAAACTTGTTGACGTGGATCTGTTCCTGTCAGCGTCCAGCTGAACGCTGGGGTCACATTTCTGTCCTGCAGCCAGTCTCAGCACTCGTTAAGCCCCGCCCCCTGTCTCAGGTAGGCTCCTGACTCCGCCTCCTGTTTCCAGATGTTGAATGAGTGTCCAGAATGTTTGTAGGTGAGAAGATGAGGATGTTGCTGCTGCTTTGTGCTGCAGAAGAACTCCTGTGTGTGTTTGTTGTTCAGTGTGGACTCAGTGATAGTTTCTTGTCAGGATGTTGGAGACCAAAGTGGATCACTGCTCCTGAAACTCTGAGCTCAAAGGATTTATAGCATCTCATGCAGACACTGTTCTAGAAACTTCACATCACTCTCACTTTCACTCTACATGCTGACACACACAGCATTCTGGGGCTTTTTGCATCTGCAGGACAAAAATACAGAAAACTTTACAGTTTACATTGTAGTGAAAGTTGCTCCGGTCACTTTGGAGACGTGTCCTTTGTTCACTTGTATCAGGTTAAATGGGTTTCAGTTTCCTGCTCTGGTTTGAAACTGGAAATACTCAAAGTCATGAATGAAGCTGGTGTTTAAATGGAGCCTGTGCAGGAACAACAACTTCTTAGAGTTTGTCTTTTTGTGTCCACAGAGAGAAAAGACACAGAGTCTCTGAGGGGAGACCAAGAACAATGAGTCAGCACTTTCTCTGATCCACATCTGTTCTTTGATTTTCTTCTTCTGTCCACACTAAATGGAGTCTGAACACACTGAACACGTTCACTTTCATCTCTCCTCAGAGTTTTACATCAAACCAGGTGAGTTCACCTGCAAGTGAAGGACTTTCTGGAGGTTCAGGTTGGGGGGTGGGGGGTGGCTGCAGGACCATTTAGCCCCAGGACCTACCAGCAGGTTAGGGGGGCCCCACAACAAACAGCTGAGGGCCACAAAATACATTTGTATTGTCTAAACCAGGGGGTTCCAACCACCAGGCTGAGGACCAGAACCGGGCTTTGGATCATTTGCTGCATCAAAATAGACAAAGTTTGATTTTGATTTATTTTCCTGGTTCTGTTAGTCTGCATGGTATTTTATTTTGAAAATCAGTTCCAGCCTTGTCTCAGTGTCTGTTCTTTTCTTGCAGCTCTCAAACTGGTTTCAAACGGGAGAACTGGTTTCAAAAAGTAGAAAGGCCTAAAGATGAGGCAGCAGAAGCTCCACAGCTGACACCAAAAAGAAAAAACCCAGAGTCCTTCAATGAAGCTTCATGGCATCAGGTGAGGTGCACGTGCTGAGCGCGCTCTGTGTCACATGTAGAGCTGCTGTCCAGTGAAGCCCTGAAACCTTCAAAACTGCTTCAGCACATGGAGACTGAGCCCCTTCATTCTAACACAAGCCTTTGGAGTTTTTAGAGAGAAACAACATGTGAACATGAAGGTCAGAGACAATTCTTGAAGGTCACCACTTCATTCAATGTGTCTGCGCTGAGAGCAGCGTATTTAGAGGCTAACTGCATCGAGAACTTCTTGGATTATATTAAAGAACAGATCAGATTAAATCACAACATGATAATACAAATGAAGGGTCGCTCCAGTTGGCCACGCCTCTACATGTGACCACATTTCAGACGCTCTGATTGGCTCCAGCTACTTCCTGTTGTCCAGACTGATAATAGATCCAGAAGCTTACAGGCCATTTAGAGCAAACACTAGTGATGGTCAGATGGAGCTTTTCTGAAGAGCTGAAATTTGTTTCCAACAAAGTGAATTACTGGAAGTTTGTAGTTGATTCTTTAGTGTCCAAAAGGCTAAAGAGCAGCTAAAATGTAGCAGCTGAAATGAGCTGCTTCATGGTGGCTGCTCATTTGATGGAGCTGCAGCTGTTGTTTAATAACATGTGAGCTTTCTGTGTGAAATCAGCCTCTCATTGTGCTCCTTTCAACATGTTTTTATTTGTGTGGCTCAAACAATTGATGCTTCTCTATTGAAGAAGTCATTTGATGAATGGACTTGTTGAAACGTGGCTTATTGCATCATGTCCATTTTCTTCTGACTTCTTGAAATGTGTCAGCGTCAAAAGTTTGGATCATGTTGTTCATCTCTGTTCCCTGATTGCATCACCTGTTGATCCTGTCTCATCAGTTCCTGGCGTGTCCCTGTCCTCTGAGGCTACATTTTCATCTTTTCCTCATCTCACTCACCTCATTTCTGTTTCTCCTCAATCTCTGAAATAAATTACAATGGCACTGTTAGCAGGAAGATTATTGTTCAATAAAAATATGACGTGTATTACACAGTTCGTACTAAAGTTTACTTCATTCATTTAATCCCATTGAGCCTCGAGGACTCATTTACAAGAGAGAGCTGATTTTAACAAAGAATTATGACAACAGTGACAACAATAGACAGTTATAAAAGAGGCATACAGATTTATTTTTTATTTTTATCAAATTAAAATAAGATGGCAAAAACAGCTAGATTATAAGGTGAATGTAGAAAACTAAAAACAGGAACTTTAGAACAATTTAGTTTTAGTTTAGTTTTAGTTTTAGTTTAGTTTATTTATTCATTTTACATTCAATACAAAAAATCACTGTACATACAGTAAGAAAGAATTTTTTAAGAAAAATAAGGGAAAAAAATGAACATAAAATGAAAGGAGGCAGTGAGAAGAAAAAATCTTATTTAAACTGCCCCTTTTTTCTTAATTACACGAGCAAATTAATCTGTAATAACAAAAACAGAGTCCCCGAAGGGGGACCATTTCTCGGTAAGGAAATGAATAGCATAGCAACTTCATAATCAGTCTACTGTAATAAATTCAGTCCAATAATCAGTCCAATTATTTACAATACAATATACAATAAAGCAACATTTTTATGTGTTTTTGTAGTTTGTCAACATCTTAGTTTTAACAATTTTCTTGAACACAGACAATGAACCAGCATATTTAGTATCATTATCCAAATTATTCCACAAATCAACTCCCTGAACGGAAATAGAGCGTCCCTTTAAGCTGGTGCGATATTGGGATTTGACAAAAATCGCAGTTCCCTTCAAATTATAAGAACTTAGTCTCTTTATAAAAAGTTTTTGAATATTTGGGGGAAGTAAGGCATTTTGTGCTTTGTACATTAATAGTAGTATATTATAGTTCACCAAATCATAAAATTTTAATACTTTAAGTTGTTC
The DNA here is from genome assembly GCA_038048925.1 of Garcialebias charrua. Taxonomy (NCBI): domain Eukaryota; kingdom Metazoa; phylum Chordata; class Actinopteri; order Cyprinodontiformes; family Rivulidae; genus Garcialebias; species Garcialebias charrua. The sequence continues at coordinate 11,495 of JBBPBX010041960.1, read as the reverse complement.
AAATAATATGTTTGATGGGTGACGGTATGGTTTACATGTAATTATCCTCACTGCTCGTTTTTGTTGAATAAAAACGGGCATGGTTATGGTCTTGCATGCCTTCCCCCAGACTTCAACACAGTAAATTAGATGTGGTAAAAAAATTGTATTGTACAAAAAATACAACGCTTTAGCATTAAATAAATCCTTGACTTTGTACAACACACCATTTGATCTAGCTAACTTGGTTTTGATCGAGTTAACATGCGGTTTCCAGGAAAGTTTATCATCAACAAATACACCCAAGAACTTCACCACGCTCACTCTTTTTACTTCAATACCATCAATACTAAGAGAAAAATCCAACAATTTCTTTTTCTTGGTAAATAACATATAATTTGATTTATCAAGATTTAAAGATAGCTTATTTGAACTCGTATATGTGTGATCACTGGTCAGTGGAGGTTCTGATGGACTTCTCATTTGGTTCTGGGTGATGAACACAAATGGTTGGAACCTCCTTCAGTCTCACAGGACCTGACTGTGTCTTTGTGAAGTAACCTCTCTCAAAATGTGCCTGTAGAGTGATATTAGTTTATTTCCTTGCACATTTCTTTGACAGTTAAACATTTTGGGCTCTGATTGAAAATGTTTGTGCAGATTAAACTTACAGAACTCAGTTTGTGTTGTTGTGATGGTGATGATGCTCCTTCTGACGTGAGATGATGTAATTAATAAACAGTATAAATAGTAGTAAAAGTACTTTATTAAAGCTTGTTTTACATTTTACATATTTTATAATAAATTGTTTGGTAATTTATTTTTGCACAATTTTGTCATCTGTTAAGATTTTACAGTCAGTGAAATAATCAGTAATCAGTTAAGTATTCAGTTTGTTACTGCTCAATAATTACCGAAAGACGCCGGACAAAGTAAGAAAAGTTGATTTTTGTGTCAAGTTGCGCCAGTAGCTGCTCAAACTGACTGACAGCGATGAGCTGTTTGGAACTATTGAGAGCTGCAGGAACCACGTGACCGCGTATCGGCGAGTTCAAAGAGCGTCGCAACTCTCTCTCTATGGTTCTGGTTTGTAGGTGAGAAGAGGAGGATGTTGCTGCTGCTTTGTGCTGCAGAAGAACTCCTGTGTTGGTTTGTTGTTCAGTGTGGACTCAGTGATAGTTTCTTGTCAGGATGTTGGAGACCAAAGTGGATCACTGCCCTCCTGAAACTCTGAGCTCAAAGGATTTATAGCATCTCATGCAGACACTGTTCTAGAAACTTCACATCACTCTCACTTTCACTACATGCTGACACACACAGCATTCTGGGCCTTGTTGTGTCTAAAGGAGGAAGTAAAGTCAATGCAAGTGAAGGAGAAGTGTGCAGGAGACATTTATGATGAAACATTGTTGCTTCTTTTGTTCCTCATGAATTATTTATGTTTCTGTGAACGTTTTCTTCATTGATTATAGATTGCCCCTCAGAAAATCCTGGCTACGGCCATGTAAAATAAGCTGATTTGTAATCAGTTATTAACAAAAATTAAACTCAGAAACACTAACATATATAGTCAGCTAACAAATATTTTTCAGCGGCGTCTCCATGCCTTTTCTTTCCACCTCTCTTAACACACACCAAGCGCGCACACAAGAACTCCCCACCCACTTCAAGGCGGCTCTCCGCACAATGCGAAATGAGCGGGGGCGGGCCAGGCTGGGCTCAGGGACAACCTGGACGAGCTGGGCCGGGGAGGGCTGTGCAGTGCGAAAACGGCTTGTGAGACTTTGCCGTATGTGGTGTGAGTGTTCCTGCATTGAGTGGGTCTGAACTGGGCCAGAACAGTTCTGCTCTGTGGGTCCAGTGTCTGCTTCAGAAACATCATGAGTCCATCTGTAGAGAGAAGAAGAACAGAAGAGATCCATGACTCTCAGCTACTACCACCTCAGATTTAGACTCAACATCTGTAACACTGACTGAGTTAGAGACATTTATGTGTCGTCTGTTTTTAATTTAACTGTAGCGGCCATCTTGAATTGGACTGACTCCAAAGTCCAATCAGTTCTAAATGTTCCCACAATGATTACTTTCTGGAAGTTTCCTTAAACTCTGTCCAGTGGTTTTTGAGATATTTTGCTAACAGACAAAGGTTGACTGAAACAATTATCGTTAAGATTTTAAGCAAACATTTTTGTGCATTGAGTGGCACTTGGAATATGTTTTATGAAATAATCTTGGCTCTATCTCTGTCAAATGTTAGCAAAATATTTGTGAACCTGACTGAATTATAGACATTTCTGTGTTTTCTAACACGAGTTTTCTGTTCAACCATCAAGAACTGAATCGGCTTCAAAACTTAAATCAGTTGTAGACGTACATCCACTGATTATCTCTGGAAAGTTTCATTAAAATATCTTCACTGGTTCATGAGATATTTTGCTAACAGACAGAGTTGAGTTTAAGAATTTAATGTCAGAATTTTAAACCAAGGTCTCAGACAATCTATTAGTGCTCAGACTGTGTGTTGGGGATTCCTCTCAGCTACTACCACCCCAAACGTCACATCAATATCTGTAAAACTGAATTATAGACATGTTTTATGTTTTTAAGTTCAGTTAACTGTGGCAGCCATTGTAACTTCAGCTGACTCCAAAAACTAATCAGTTGTAGACGTACATCCAATGATTACTTTCTGCAAGTTTCACTACAACTCATCCAGTGGTTCATGAGATATTTTGCTAACAGACAGACATTGTGACAACAAGTGTAAAGTTTCCAGTGAGTCTCTGCAGCTTCTTCTCTCCTGACTTCTCTGATCAATAATGTTGAAGTGATGGATCCTGCAGAGTGATCACATGACAGCAGCAAGAATGTGACTGAAGAGACAGGAAGTAAAGCAGGAAGACTGAAGCAGCATGAAAATGAAGACGTGGACGGAGAAATGAGCTCCATGAAGCGTTTGGACTCTCCATTTGGACAGAGCAGCTGCAGCTGAAGCTCTGATTCACAACAACACAACAGCTCTGCTTTAGAGACAACAAGACACGTCCTAATGTCCACTTGTTGTCCACAGTGTCCAACTGTCCAAAGCAGCAAACTCAAAGCAACAAGTCTGGATTCAATGAAACAATGGACAGAAAGAATGGACAGAAAGTTTGTCCTCTGTCTTCAGCTGCTTCTTGTCTTCTCTACAAACACTTGATGATCATGAGGGGATGAAAGAACTTTTCTGAATCTCTTTGGAACATGTTGCTCACGTGACTCATCACATCCATCAGCTGCTTCTGCTTCTTCACAAGAAAAGGAGGAAAAAGCTCCACGACAGCAGAGGCAGGAAAAGAGCTGGACAACTCCCTGAAGACTCGTCCATCCTGGACACCAGCTCTTCACTCTGTTGTCCTCTGGGAGGCGCTGTAGAAGCAGGAAAACACACACTGCTGGGCTGAAGAGCACTTCGGCAGAGCAACTGTCCAATCAAACAGCTGAATGACTGAAAGGTTTTTATTCTGATATTTTACTGACACACATTGTTCATACATGACCCGACCACAACCTGTGGGTCAGAACACTCTGGACCTTTAACACGGGGCTCTTTTTATTATTTATGAGCTCTTTTTCATTCAACCTTTATTTATACAGGTTGATCCCATTGAGCCTCGGGGACTCATTTACAAGAGAGACCTGATTTTAACAAGGAGTGACGACAACAGTGGACAACAAATGAATCTGGATCCATTTTTGAAATGCAGCTGATTAGACCAATATAGTGCATTTATTAAGGAAAAGTTCAACTGAGACACACCTTTGATATAATTTCAAGCAAACAAATAATTGTTTTTAAGTGTTAATCTTGATAAATTCTTGTTAAAGTCCGCCCGTGCAGACTTATGCGGCCGCCTTTTGGCAGCCAATTGATTTTTGGCACAACACCGGCCCACGTTTACGGGTGGTCTACGGTGACGCATAATAGATGTGACTTATTTATGTTTTTTCCACTTTATTAGACATTTTTGGACTGATGTGACTTATACGGCGGTGCAACGTGTACAGCGGCAAGTACAGTAAATGTAACTTGCTCTTTCTGTGAAGGTCACCTTGAAGATGTTTTCTCTTATTTTGCTCTTGCTCCTTCTCTCCTCAACTATGTGAAGATCTCTGCATCCTGACTTCTACTTCTATTGAACCACATTTGTCCCTTTGCTTTGAACACATGTTATTTGGCTTCACTGACCAACCATCGGCTAAAAGAAAATATTTTATATCATTAATCTCATTATATATTTAGACAAATCCACAAATGCTGTTACACTAATCAAAAACCACTTATTTCCATTTTTGAAAATGAGGTCAAACAAAATATTAAAACTATTAGACAGTCCACCAACATGAAACCATAAAACTTGTACTTTATGTATCTCTTTAATGTATTTGTGTAACATGTTGTTCTAATTCTTTGACTCGATGTTTGTAACCCCCTGGAGACTGTCATTATATTGTATTGTTGTTCTGCTTTGTATTTACAATAAAGTACAAAATAAACCAGTACTAGACTACAGAAGTATTGTTTATAACTCAGCTTCAGATACAACTTTAGAAAAATGAAACATCATTCAAATCAGACATTAAGAATGATTACAGGTGCCTTTAAACAACACATACAGGATGAAGATTAGTAGAAATGGGAGAACCAGCACTGAACACCAGAATGGACCAGTTGGCTCTAAACTACTGGACAAATGTAAAAGGTCCTGAACAGAAGCATCCAACACAAGAAGTGTTCAAACCATACTGGGAAAAGACAAGAACCATTTCAAAAGCTTTGGTTGGACCATGAATCAGAAAACTACAGAAATTCACATCAATAATATTAATGTGAGCCCAACAGAACCAGAACCAGTCATACAACCATGGATACTCACAGACCCAATAGTAGATCTGAAATTATTAGGAAAGAAAGGAAATTAAAAAATATTCAAATACAGTTATAGAATACATTAATCAATAATATGGATTCATTAAATGAAATAGATATAAAACTGAGTCGAGCAGAAATAAAAAGCATCGAAAAGGAAAAAATGAGTGAAAGATGGAAAAACAACAGGAAGAAGAAAGAAAAGGTTGATGGTTTTATAGAATTCAACAACAAACAGGAGAAATGAGGAGATCTGAAAGAAACAGGAGGAGGAAACATCACATCACGTCTCAGATTTGGACACACAGGATTGAACAGAACATTATTCATAACAGGGAAGCATCATAAATGTGACTACTGTGGAGAAGATGAGACCATAGAACATGAGTTATTGAACTGACAGAAATACAGACATGAAAGAAGTCAACTGATGAACAGTCTCACTGAAATCAAAGAAAGATTTGATACAGTTGAATTATTGCACAATTCAAAAGATAATGGTGCTCAGGTTTTAATACAATATCTGAAACAGATTGTTTGTTTGACAACAGAATGGTTATTTAGCCATTAATTAATAAATTAATAATAAATTTGTTTGTTTACATTGTTTCAGTCCACCTCCTCACCAGTTTGTGTTGGTAATGCACCAAATTGTTGTTTGCCAACTACCAATGTTGTGTAACAGGGCTGTTGTTTAATGAGATTGATCAAAATGCACCGTCTTTATAATTGTTTCTTGTTTCGCAGAAAAGTGTATCTAGTAGTTATTAGAAATGTTTCTTTTAATCTTTGTGGAAACTCCAGGTTCCTTTTGTTTGTGTAGTGACGCCCCCTGGTGGTGGCTGCTGATAAATATGTGGACATGACGTCACAGCTCGGCCTCTCTTTGTTTTCCTTAATTCCTTCGTGTGAGGAGGTGTTCAAGCTCTAAACGGACGCTCTGGGAGCTCTGATATTAACCGGCACATTTTCATATATTAATTAAAGGGAGTTGTTTGCTACAAGGAGACATTCTGCTGACAAGGTACCATAATAAGTGTATAGGCACTGAGTGATGTGTAGGGTGCAGAAAGAAGAAAACACGAGTCCAGCAAACTATCCACCGCTAGCGTAGCTAACAACAAGCTAGCTGGATCTAAAGTTCGACCGCTGCCAGCATTCATGATTGTTTTTTTCTTTGTTTTTTTTCTTGCCAGAGGCTTGTAACACTGCAGCTTCTTGTCTGTGGAGAGTAAGTTAGTTCACTCTGTTAGCACCTGTAGCTGTTAGCATGTTGTGTAGCTGCTAGCATGTGTAGCTGTTAGCGTGTGTAGCTGTTAGCAGCTACGTCTCGTTGCCGCGTGCTTGGATAATCTAGTCTCGTGACTGTAGGTGTGTCCCAATCCGACGGTTGCATGGGTCTAAAGCTGGGTTTATGCTCTGTAAGATGCCCCGGCGCATGTCTTTTACCCCCCGTTGAGTGAGCAAACATTGCGCAACATTTGACGTAATTGCGTGTGTGTCACCGACCGCATTGAGTGTTTATACCTCTTTAAGACGTGCGGATAATCTCTCCCTCTTCCCTCCCACTGCATACGTCACACGCACTCCCCACTGCTTTGATTTCATATTTAAGCTTCTAAAAAGTAGACTAGCGTGATTGTTTTATCAGCACTAACGGATTTAATATAATGATAGACTCCATTACCTCGATTTGTGAAGTTTGTAGTCGTCCCNNNTATAAATATACAGTATACACATATATATAATAATAATATGTTATTATTATTATATATACTGTATGTGTATATATATATATATATATATATATATATATATATATATACAGGGAACCCTCGAGTTACGTCAGAGATCGGGACCTACGAGTGTGACTTAGGTCGATTCTGTCGTATCTCGCGGACCAAAAACACGTGCCTGTCGTAGGTCCGCATTTCTGCCGCAGGTCGCGGCTATACCGCTAACGGAGCGCCGCACACACATTTAACGGCATGAGAATGAACAAGCGGACATCCTGTGCCATAAACATGCATAGAACTTTATTTACAAACACTTAGATAACAAATTATACCACACATTCATCCATAACACACAAAACCAGTACCTGTACAGCATGTACAGTACAGGTACAGTACTGAAATGTTTTTTTCAGCACAGACAAAGCATACAAAATACAAATCTCTTCCTGAACAGTTCTCAGCCATAATCTGCAAATGAGTTCAACCATGAAACATGAACACTTCTCTTTGAGCAGCAGCTGTCAACATCAAAATGCAGCATATGATAAGGAACTCCCATGCATTCATCCATGCATCCAGCAGCAGCTAGAACATGTCAACCATGAAACATGAACACTTCTCTTTGAGCAGCAGCTGTCAACATCAAAATGCAGCATATGATAAGGAACTCCCATGCATTCATCCATGCATCCAGCAGCAGCTAGAACATGTCAACCATGAAACATGAACACTTCTCTTTGAGCAGCAGCTGTCAACATCAAAATGCAGCATATGATAAGGAACTCCCATGCATTCATCCATGCATCCAGCAGCAGCTAGAACATGTCAACCATGAAACATGAACACTTCTCTTTGAGCAGCAGCTGTCAAAATGCAGCATGCATTCATCCATGCATCCAGCAGCAGCAAAAACATGTCAACCATGAAACATGAACACTTCTCTGAGCAGCAGCTGTTAACATGTTGCAACCATCATGTTTTTGAAACCAGTGCAGTCCATGTGGTGTTGGTGTGCAGTCCATGTGCATGAAAAAGTCCATGAACCCAAAAAAGAAGCTGGAAGCAGCAGAAGAAAGAAACAAGGAAACAAAATGTCCTTACTTTGACTGAAGTGTAGGTAGACACTGATGTTTTTCTCAAGTTCAAACCTGGATCAGATGGAACTGCTTAGCCAGTGCTCATCCATGAATGATAATAAAATACCTCTCGCTAAACCTAATGCTAACTGAATGCAATGCTAATGATCGATAAAGTGTACGTACGTTTGCTTTTCTCTCTCTCGCCGAAACTCAACAACGTGGTGAAGATGGCGTCCCTTTAAATAGTACGGCAGTGTCGCCCAACCCCTACCACATGGTCACGCCCACTGTCATGCGCGAACACTCAAGGCGTGTACCCCTCCCCCACCTTGCCGCTTGCCGTAGTGTCGCACTTTTTTTGCCGTATCTCGATTACATACTTCTAATGTATTTCTGTCGTAAGTCCGTTTTTTCGGTCGTATGTCGACGGCATTCTTTCAAAGAGGCCTGTCGTAAGTCTGCGTTGCCGTAGGTCGCAGGTGTCGTACCTCGAGGGTTCCCTGTATATATATATATATATTTAAAACTTTATGTGCATGTTAGCTTATATTACTAGCTTGAAATACTTGCAGTAGTTCATTCAAATTCATCCTGCTGCATTGTTATATCCGTCTCTCTTCAGGACTTTGTGAATATTATAATTACTTTTTCACTGTGCATGCTTTTAGTATACATACAGTAGTTTGTTCTTTGATTTTTAGCAAGTCAAATCTGCTCTTCTCATCCTGAGCACTTCATTGTACTGTTAACTCTGTGTTAACCTGTATAAGACAAATAAACACAAGTTGAACTTGATGGGGAGTTCCTCTCAGTTCTTGGTGAACACCGACCATGAATGGCAGAGCAGAGCAGTCATGGGCCAGAAACACATCAGGAGGTCGGATGATGCAAACCTGGAAAAAAAACAAGTGTTCATATTTACTGTGGTGGTACCAAGTGGTTCTCATTAAAATTATGCAATTTACAAGGCACACCAGTTCGTATAGACCTTAGGAAAATATTTAGAACATCTGAGACATTTACAAATTTATAAAACAGTTTATTTGTATATATAAATACTTTTAAAATACTTTGTAAAAAGATTAAATAATTAAAAGTTCTAGTCCAGACGCCCATGACGACCAAACCCCACACGGGTTTGAGCCACGTGGGAGCGTGAAGAAGAAACCAAGTGCCAGAACAGGCATTGCTGCCTCCTTTTATACTCCACCCACTTATCAAACAGGAAGTGACATTTACCTAGCCAGGTATATCAGGAAGTGACATTTCCCTAGCCAGGTATATTTCTATACTGCCACATTACCTACAAGTAAAAAACCAAACTGAGAACTCTTTATGAGAGTTATGCTTTAAAATAAATAAATTACATCTCAGGAAATAAAAGTTTTATTGAAGTGAAACAGTTCTGGTTTCATATTAAAGGAAACAGCAGAGAATATTTCAGAGGTGTAACAGCCCTGAAGTTACTAAGAGTTTACAAACATATTTACAGATTAGAAAACATATGTTAAAATCTGAATATTATTTTAAAAGTATGTAGTTACAAACTTTTATTAAATCACTCATCATGACTCCAACATTAAATCTACAAGTGCAGGGTGTGGAGTCGAGTGATAATCGTGTTTCTTACTGAGCTGCAGCTGCTGTTGTTGTGTTCTCCTCCTCCTCGCTGTCCTCTCTACTGCTTCTCCCAAAGCCCCGGTCATGGAAGTGGAAGGGAGAATTATTCCACTGGAACAATGCAGGTACAGCTCCTTTTTAACCACTGTTTGATGCTGGCTCTTGAATATTCTGAGGTTTAAAACGCCGGCTACAACCGAGTGTTAGCTTTAAGGCTAACTCGGTTAGCCACGAACTCTGGCATTAAAATATAAAAAACTAAGCGCTCTATTGTACCTGCTATTCACTGGACACAACGGCACACAACAAATCTCTCTTGTTGTACCAGTAGCTCGCAGATAATTTACCTTTTGTGTCTTTTACATGGTCTAGTTCTAGAAGCTACCGCTAACAACAACAGTAGTAGATGAGAGCCGTAAGTGAAGCTTATCGGTCATATTTTAACGGAAGTACGTCACCACTACCCGTGGCATATAGCCTATTCAGGCCAGATAATGGAACATTCCACCATCTGCACCTGTAAGAAGGAAACACGGAAGACGTCACAAAATGTGACTTTTTTTATTCTGAATCAGAGCAGCTGGCGTCAGATGAGTGATAAACGGTGTAAACTGACTTCCTGTTGTGAAACCGTCACATTGAGAGCTTTTTATTTATTGTCTGATCATTAAAACAACAACAAATAATTAATTATCACGTTAGTATTTTTAAGTATAGCTTTACGAATAAATTCTATGTAATAATAATAATGGTCAAAAATAAAACAGTTCACATTCATAATTAGAAAAATAGTAATTTAAAAAAGTAAAAACATTTCTAACATTTCTAACTGGGTTTTTCAAATGAAATAAAAATGCATTATTTTGAACTGACTGTTTTGTTCATCAGGGTGTTTTTGCTTTGAGATAATTACAATTTTTTCACAATAAAATATAAAGAAGAAACAGCATTAAATTATATATATTTTAATTTTAGGAATAAACAAAACGAAGAGGAATATAATGATAAAAAAGCTGAATTTTATTTTAAAAGCAAGTAAAAATGCACCTTCTCATATCCATCAGCTGACAATGTGAGCATCATCTAATATAAAAGCATGAACAAGTTATCAAATGCCCTTTTCTGCTAATCAAATTAAACAAAATAAATAATAATAATTCTGACACAATCATGTTGTGTTTAAGGTTGTGAATAGAAGGGATGGACAGTTTAGGTAAAAGCACATTTTCAATTTGTCCAGTAATTATTTTATTTTTCTTCAAATATGCAAACCTTTAACCCCACCTGGTCCAGATTTGCCAGCCTCCTCTTGTAGATGGGGGTGCATGCACTCTGACTACAGCTGGCCTCACATGATCACAGTTTGTTTCAAATTAAATGACAATGACAGAAAGAAGCTGGAACATTTTGTTGTTTCTCTTGTATTTATTTTATTTGTAATGGGAATGAGCAAGAGGATTGTGTCAATAAAATGATTGTAAAATCCAGTTTGGAAACAACTTGGTGAGTTTTATCAACCAGGTGCTGGCATATGTACAAAAAGCATAAAATAAAATATACGATCCTGAAAGTTGCAGAGGTTCCTCAAATTCACCCATTAAACTTTAAATGGTCAAAAATCACTGCCCAGTCCTAATTGATCATATTAAAGAAACAAAGGATAATTTTGTATTAATCCTAATACTAAGAGCTGTAACAGAAACAAAACTAGCTTAAAGCAGCAATAAAAAATAAAAATAGAAATCAACTTTCATTGAAAAACAAAGATTAAAAAAAATATGTGTCTAGTCATGTGTCAGAAGCGGTGGTGTAGTCTACATTTTTGAAGTGCGTATGCTGTGCTTAGAAACCAAAGTACACTTGTTAGTACAACGTAATCGTCAATTTATTTTTGATTTTTAAGCATATTGAACATTCCTTAATTTCTCTAATGCTTATGAACAACAAACGTTGCACAACAGTTGGCTTTGCATTAAAAACATGTTATAGAATTTATAAAACAATATCAAAGCAATACATGTTCAAGTATTAAGTAGTAAGTCTAGAATTATACAATAATTTGCTGAATAAGCAAATGTAATAAACAAGCGCTGCATACAGATAGATTGTTAGAAAAGGATTTAACACGTGTCTAATGGTATGGCATGTATAAAGAAACCTGGTGGTGGAATA
>JBBPBX010041959.1:16520-28614 GCA_038048925.1 Garcialebias charrua | reverse complement strand
AAAGTATTACCGGTATACTACATTGAATTACAATTATTGACTATTTAAACTTTTATAATAAGCTTGTTAATTTAAATTAACAACCATAATCAGATCAAAATTATTAAGTTTAGGCATTTTAGGATAACAAGTCTTAGAAAAATTTAGCAGAAATTTATTTTTAGACTTGCCAGTAAATTCTGTCTTTTAAAAGTTTAACTAAATTGATAAAACTTTGACACTTATAAAGGATAAAAATATATATATATTCTTGTCAAATAAATTTTTGACTAGTTGTAAGTTGAAACGCTCAGTTTAAATTCATCATTTTTAAACGATTTTTGCATACATTGAAAATGTTTTATCAATTTTAAAGAGCTGTTACACAGTTAAGTAGATTATAAGTGCTGTTTCCTTTTAAGAGTTATATAATGTGACTGTAATGATTAATAATAAAAATGCTTTATTAGAAGTAACTTTTCAGCAAGTAGGTTTAATACGCACAAGAATCCAGCCAACTCGCCAGGAGTGAAAGACACATTTCACTGTTAAAACCTAATTTTGGTGTTGTTTTCGCATAAATTATGACCATTAGAGGCAAAAAGAGGTCTGGTATATTTGAACGGTAATTAGAATAACATATCATTTGACCATACAATGCATAGGCTTTGACAGCAGTAAGAGTTGTTTTCATTCAAACAGATTGGGGCTGTGTATACAGTAATAATAATATGGAAGATTAAAACGGAGCCCATGCTTTAACTTTTGATAAGTAAACCACTGAAAAGTGGTAAAATTTCTAGTTTCAGGTTAAATTGACAATTTTACTCATACGTAAATTAATGATTTTAGATCTATTATGCAGATCAGATTAAAAGGATGCCTCTGTTGAAAATTCACTTTTATGTAAATGTACATTTAAAATTCCATTGTGCAAACCAGACTTGCAGAGGTGGCTCTTTTCAAGGTAATCGCTTATAGAATTAACATGATTACTTTGCACCTGGTTTGTTAAGGATTTTTACATTTTTCTATTTTCTCATTTTTTATTTATTTTAGAAGCAGCCTCACGATGTTTGTGGAAGCAGGAAAACGTAAGTCCTGGACCTCACGACACTTGCAAAAACACATAGGTAGTAGTACATACAGTACATTAAGATAGGGTCATGTCAAACACACATGCAGCGTCTGAATTTTTGAATCACAAACTACTGTGGTTATTGATTGGATCGGATCAGATTCAATATTTAGGGCATGTCCGGAACTGGCTCACTGACTTCACCGAGAACACCAAGGCTGGACTCCCAGGCTACCCTGCTCAGAATAAACATTCGAGGGGTTTTAAAACAATGGCACTGACGAGGGCGCTGGACTTTTCTCTGAACAAAAGACACCACAAAGACTTTCACAAAGAACTGTCAGAACACGGTCATCAAACACAAATGACCAGTATATGCGGTCCAGGTGTGATGGATCGATGATGAACAAAGATCTCACCCAGGAGCAAAGATCTCGCCCTGAAACAAAGATCTCACTGGATGCTGTGACAAGAGGGAGCTGAACAGGTTCTCCAGAAAGACAAAGAGAACAGGTCTTGAAGTCAACCACGCCAACTGTCCAGCTGAAGGTCATGCCCCCCGTATAGATCTGTGAAGATCTGTCAATGATCCTGGTATCGTGTTTCAAAACTGCAGTCTGCTTAATTTTATTTAATGTAACACATTCTCATGATGTGGCCTGCTAGACAAGCAAGGCCACAGAATTTGTAGTTTATATTATGTGGGTCTGACGACTTATTTTTCCACTTCCAGTAAACTTCGTGATGGTACAGAGATACTGATCCCAGCTCATAACCCTGAAACAAGTTAATGTTTATATTTTCTTTTACAGATTAAAATTGTGCCTCCACAAACATTCATGCAAAAGTTTTGTGGAGCTGAAGGAAGGATAGCAATTGTCCTTGAACTGACTGAGTGCGTTTTGGTGGGTCTGGTTTGCCACAAGGAAGTTATTGTTAAAACAATTTTTATAGCTTTATGCTTTAAATCTTAGATTGTTATTTATACCATACCACTTTATTTATAGAGCACTTTGGCGGACGCGGGCCAACCAAGGTGCTGTACGATAGAAACGAGCCAAGCAGACAGGAAAACAAAACAAAACAAAAAGGGGAAGAGAAAGTGTTCCTAGAAATAACTAATAATAATAAAGAATATATCACTAATAACATTAATGAAGGCTCATAAAAGGAAACAGCTCATTCATTGATTAGATGATCAGTTATACAAAAAATAACTTTTTAGATTTTTATATTCAACAGCATAGCCATTTAAAGGATCATTTAAGAAGCACGTTGTACTGTAGGATAAATCAGATAAACCTACAAACCACATTGCTTTATGTATGTTGTTTAATAAACAGGTATGTATATGTCATTTGATAAACAGGTATTTATTTTTTAACAGATCCAAAGAGAAAAGCTGGGGGACGCCCTGGATTTTTGGATCTATTCATGAGGTTGATTTGAAAGGTTGATTTTGAAATGTGGTGGTTCTATATTTTTAAAACACGACTGACTCTGACTATAGACTGGACTTATTTTGAGAACATGAACCACATATGTCTGTCTATATGTATATGTGTATGTGTGTCTATATGTATGTATGTCTGTCTATATGTATATGTGTATGTGTGTCTATATGTATGTATGTCTGTCTGTACGTATATGTCTGTCTATGTCTGTATGTATGTTTAGACTTTTTCTACAGACTATGAAAAAGGTAAAGTATTTTAGGTGAGTATAAAACGTCTCCGTCTCCTGCTACTCATTTTGATGATCATGCTAATTAAGAATAACTTACTAATTAAAATAACCTCAAATCAGAGTGAGTGATTACTCATTTTCACTGAAGAATGAAATCATTTGTTGTTGTGTTGTTTTTGCCATTAAATACAAATGTTTTAGATAGTAAGAATGGAATTTTATTTTATGTTTAAAGAAACAATTATTATTATGGCCAATTACAGAATTTAGTTTAAGTTAAGTTAAGGAGTTACCCACAGTTTGACCTTCCCCAGACCACAAATGGCTCATGGGATCCGAAGGCCTTAGTTTATTTGACAAATTGCAAGTTTTTTGGTGTCCAGTTCTCCTCTCAAAAAGACTACAGGTTTCCGGAACTCCTTCAGGAGGAGTTGCCAGTGATGCCAGTGAATCCCGCCTTGACTCGAGGTCCTGCTAGGGACGGCTGAAAACGAGGGTGAACGGGACCCCAACAGGTGGTGGAAAGGACGCGTCATCTTCTCGAGAGAAAAAGCAGCCTCTGTTACATCTGAGTGACCGGTGCTCCCCTGAAAAGAAGTTTGGAGCAATCGCTGAGCCAGATTTTGAAGATGGATCTGGTCAGAGCAACTTTGTCAGGATGTGGCTTGACTACCTTGTGCCACACACAATTCAGGGTTGCGACCTGCTACTGTGCCCACAATTCATGCCTGAATGGACTAAACACCTGAATGGACTAAACAACAGACAGCTGGACAAGACTGAAGCCATCGAACTGCCTGATGCCCTCCACCCACAAGGCGCACAAAAAGCTCTCCCCAAAGAAAAGAATGAACTTTGACAGAAACCCAAGAAGAAAAAGACTTGAATAAAAAGCTCTCCCCAAAGAAAAAAAAAATGAACTTTGACAAAAACCCAAGAAGAAAAAGACTTGAATAAAAAGCTCTCCCCAAAGAAAAAAAAGAACTTTGACAGAAACTCACAGAAGAAAAAGACTTGAACAAAAGCCCCCCCCAGAATCACATGAACTTATTTCACAGACAAAAGCTTTCCCCAAGCAGAACTGGACTGATCTCATAAGCAAAAGTGTGCCCAACAATGAAAAACTGGACTTATTCCACACACAAAGAACTTCCCCCCCCCAGAGATGAAATGGATTTGTGCCCAACAATTTATGCCACAAACAAATCCCCAAGGGACAGAAAGAACTTGTTCTGAAAACTGGACACTCCCTCCCCTGGGCAGACACTGAACTTACCCCCCCACTAGAAGAAAAAGATTGGATGCTGTGAAGAAGAATGTTTGATCTATTTCATTTTTTAAGTTCAAACCGGTTGTTTTTACTTTCCTGGGCAATAGTTGATATCAAAGAAGTTTCAAACTTATTTTATTTTTGTGCCCATAAAGGGCTATTTTGTTGTGTGTTTGAGAATTATTTAAGTGTATAAGTTCCATTTAATTGTTTAACACGACAAATTAGATTGGTTCTTTTTTGGTTAAAACAAATTAGATTGGTTCTTTGGTTAAGACAAATTAGATTGGTTCTTTTTATTTTAAAACAAATTAAATAGCTTATTTCTTTTATTTGTTTAACACAAATAGATTAGTTCTTTTTATATATATATGTTTCTTCTCAAAAGTTCTATTTCTTTGGAAAAAGCTTAGTTTTTGTGGTTAAATAGACTAATCCCTGCTAAATATATTATTCCTTTTAAAACTTTTGACATAAGCCATAAAGTGAGACCATACTCATTGCAAAATTCTCCTCAAAATCAAAATCTTTATTTCTCACAAATATTGAATTAAGTCATGCAATAGGACAATCATCACCACAGAGTTATCCAAAACTTTATATCTCTCAAACCATCCTAAAAATGTGATCCTGAATTTGTCAGGGCGTTACTGTGGAGGCACGGGACGGTGGTGTGAGTTTTTGCCCCTAATTAGAAATTCGGCCTCAGGGGATGTTTTTCCGCACCGCTCACCTGATTGATAATGATCAGTTTATATATGATAAAGAGGATGAAATGATGGAGATGTTCAATATTTATCATCTAAAACTAATTACTCTGACCCAATAATTATAACCCAGCTCACTTATATCAAATATTCTCTGTTCCCTTTTAACACTTATATTTGATATTACAAACATGTTGTTTGCTTTTCTCTGATACAGAAAAGACAGTCTTCTAGCCTTGACAATGTCTGGATAAGATGTTCTTGTAGGATCAGAAACACGACTTGTTTGTTTTATCTGTAAGACGTCAGAGCTTGTCAAACTCCACCTGCTTCTTGTTTAAATAGCTTGTCATGTCCAGTACAATTTGGAATTGTGCAGGACAATGTATTTGAGACCAAACTAGTTTCAAAGGACATTAAAAGCCCTTCCCCCTTGCAAGGTTGTTTGTCTGATTTAACACTGTTCTCTTGTTTATCTTTGTGTGGTTTTTATTAAGGTAACAGGGGTTTAAAATCCCCATCACCCCTGGCCAGTGAGAGGAAGAGGTCACTGTAAATATTGCGCCGAAATCCTCCCTCCCTCCCATCGAGCTCCTGAAGATGGAACAGACGAGCAGTGGGTGAGCACTTCCTTCCTGCACGGGGCATTGCAGCAGCAACACATCAGACAAGTGTAAAACCTTCAGGGTCAAAGATCGCTGCAGTGAGATCGCCTTCTCCATGTTGACACATTAACCTGGACGTGTCTCAGATTAAACTGCATTATGTTTTTTATCAACCCATTCCATAGCTGCTTTCTAGACTACACGTATTAACTGATTTGTTTTTTATGACCATATATGAATCCAATCCTCACCTCCCAGTCTCATAAAAATGTGAAATATGTATTTTCAGGCAGAATTAATGTAGCTGAGGAACTGCTAATCCTTAGCCTGTAGCGCTGCTGTTAATACAAGAGGAGAGGACTTTAAATAAACCCCTGATATTTGGTTTGTTTTGCTTCTGAATGCTGCTTTATCTCCAGTAGCTCTCCTTTCCTGGAGGAGCTCGGTTCCCCGGGCCCAGAGTCTGGGCTCAGGAAATCCAGGCCTGTGCCAGGCTTAGCTTAGAAAAGCATCCTAAATGAACATGACTAAAAAAGAATGGCAGAAAGCCCTCCAGTCTCTGAGCTGACATAATGATCGACCTGCTGGATAAAACAATACAACTATTATAATAAAAACACACCAATAACCATAGGATTGATGATGATGAATGATTTCCATTAACCTGGGAATGGAGGAAGTGCGTTGTGGTTATTCTTTTTAAAAAAATTTTTTTTTTACATTTTATCAATAAATTTGGATAAAAAGTTACCAAAGTGATCTCTTACCTTGCTAATGAAACAAACTTTTTATATTATTTCAGACTGAAATCAGAATTTTTCTGCAACCTCATACTCAATCTGGTTTTGTTTATTTTTATTGCAGTTTTTGTTTAACACACATTGCTTGTTGTGTTTGGTTAAATATATACCAAAATTATTCAGGTAAAGTTTCTTCTCAAAGCTTAGTTTTTTTTTTTAAAACTATAAAAATGTATACCTTTTAACAAATTCTAACAAGTAAAAAACACACCAAGAAAATGCATTTAAATTTAAGATGAACATTATTGTGCTAAAGCCAAAATCAAACCTTTTAAATGTTATTTTGTTTGTTCTAATTGTGCTAAAATCACCACATCTTTATGCGAAACATGAGTTTAACTTTATTTTTATGTATTATTTTTAGTAAACTTACAGACTTAATTCTACTTTTACCATTTTTAATGACCTCTCAGCTTTAATCCTAAAACTAGTTCAATAGAATTTTATTGTTTATCGTTTTTTATTTTTTTTATAAAGCACCAATTCACAACAAAATCCTCTCCGATCAGTTTGCTAAAAAAAAAAAAATTAAAAAAAATAACGGGTCCAAATCAGATTATTTCTAAATTCAAATCCACACATTCAATTTACTTTTTAACACTTATAGTGCATTATAAACTGCAAAGAGTAAAAAGTTAGTCTAAATGTCACACTACGTGCAGAATTACTTTAACCAATGTGATCATTTAATGCATTTTTTTTTTATATACAAGCCCAAAACCAGAAAAGTTGGCACGTTGTGCAAATCGCAAATAAAAACAGAATACAATGACTTGCAAATCTTTTTCAACCCATATTCAACTGAATAGAATGCAAAGACAATATATTTAATGTTCGAACGGAGAAACTTTATTTTGTTTTGCAAATAACCATTAACTTAGAATTCAATGGCAGCAACACATTGCAAAAAAGTTGGCACAGGGACATATTTACCACTGTGTTACATCGCCTTTCCTTTTAACAACACTCAGTAAACGTTTGGGAACTGAGGAGACCAATTTTTGAAGCTTTTCAGGTGGAATTCTTCCCCATTCTTGCTTGATGTACAGCTTAAGTTGTTCAACAGTCCGGGGTCTCCGTTGTCGTATTTTACGTTTCATAATGCGCCACACATTTTCAATGGGGGACAGGTCTGGACTGCAGGCAGGCCAGGGGAGGACCCGCACTCTTTTGCTACGAAGCCACGCTGTTGTAACACGTGCAGAATGTGGCTTGGCATTGTCTTGCTGAAATAAGCTGGGGCGTCCATGAAAAAGACGTCGCTTGGATGGCAGCATATGTTGCTCCAAAACCTGTATGTACCTTTCAGCATTAATGGTGCCTTCACAGATGTGTAAGTTACCCATGCCTTGGGCACTAATGCACCCCCATACCATCACAGATGCTGGCTTTTGAACTTTGCGCCTATAACAGTCCTGATGGTTCTTTTCCTCTTTGGTCCGTAAGACACGACGTCCACAGTTTCCAAAGACAATTTGAAATGTGGACTCATCAGACCACAGAACACTTTTCCACTTTGCATCAGTCCATCTCAGATGAGCTCGGGCCCAGCAAAGCCGGCGGCGTTTCTGGATCTTGTTGATGAATGGCTTTTGCTTTGCATAGTAGAGCTTTAACTTGCACTTACAGATGTAGCGACGAACTGTAGTTACTGACAGTGGTTTTCTGAAGTATTCCTGAGCCCATGTGGTGATATCTTTTACACACTGATGTCGGTTTTTGATGCAGTACCGCCTGAGGGATCGAAGGTCACGGGCATTCAATGTTGGTTTTCGGCCTTGCCCCTTACGTGTAGTGATTTCTCCAGATTCTCTGAACCTTTTGATGATATTACGGACCGTAGATGGTGAAATTCCTAAATTCCTTGCAATAGCTCGTTGAGAAAAGTTGTTCTTGAACTGTTCGACAATTTGCCCACGCATTTGTTCACAGAGTGGTGACCCTCGCCCCATCCTTCTATGTGGATGACTGAGCATGTCAAGGAAGCTGCTTTTATACCCAATCATGGCACCCACCTGTTCCCAATTTGCATGTTCACCTGTGGGATATTCCAAATAAGTGTTTGATGAGCATTCCTCAAATTTCTCTGTCTTCTTTGTCACTTGTGCCAGCTTTTTTGAAACATGTTGCAGGCATCAAATTCCAAATGAGCTAATAATTGCAAAAAATAACAAAGTTTACCAGTTCGAACGTTAAGTATGTGGTCTTTGCAGTGTGTTCAATTGAATATAGGTTGAAAAAGATTTGCAAGTCATTGTATTCTGTTTTTATTTGCGATTTCCACAACGTGCCAACTTTTCTGGTTTTGGGCTTGTATATAATCTAGCACCAGTTCTGACAAACCAATATAACATTGTTTCTTTTAAAAACAGAGCAGGATTAAATCATAAATCTTGGATTACAGAAGGAGAAAGTGAAACTGTGATCCACAGTAAACTGATCAGTGGGAGAACTTCCACCTTAACGTGTGAGATTTAGAACATGGGAGGGTCAGTGAGGGTATTAAAGGGGGCATTTTCCCAAATATGTTCTTTTACCACCCAGGTTAACATAACATGTTCCTCGCCTTCTCATAACAACTTTCCTCGGCACCCCCCAGGCCAGACAACAGGCTACTGTGTCTCAGGAGGCGCAGTCCAGACCATTCTGGGCTCTGCAGAAACACATGGGAAACAAAATAAAAGTAATTTAAAAAAAATCCTGAAGGAGATGCAGACATGAAGAATTAAATTATTTAGACACAGATTGTTTCCCAAAATGCTTCAGATCTTATCCCCTGTTGATGAAATCAGCTTTGAGAGGAAACCGTCAGGTCGGAGAACGTTCATGATTTTTTCCTGCTACTTATAAACAGGTGAACTCTGCTACAGCTGATTATTTATGCACAGGACGAGCCGATCACAATCAAAAAGAGTAAATAATAAAATCCGTTTTCTGTGACTGGTCAGATGTGTGACTGCAATCATGCTGCCACATGTTTACCTCATTACATTTTGCTGCTGATTAAAAACAATACAATAAAACAGAATTTTCTATTACTTTAACTTTAGTTGTAGCAAAAATATGCCCTGCTCAGTTTAAGTAAGTGGGTTTTCATTGTGTTCCTGCAGTAAAAAATAAAAATTTTCCCTAAAATAACTTATCAAAAAGGTTTAAATAACCAAATGTTGTGTAGAAAATGGGATAAGACATGAAATGTTATATATTTTTTCAGGACGAAGGAGAAATAAAGACACATTTAGGGAGCATTCAATATGTTGCAGATTAAAAAGAAACGCGTGGCACGGAAAATAAAACATGATCATGTGAACGGAAGAGACGGTCTTAACTTCGTTGAGCCCTCTGAAGCCACATGAGGGTTTCCATCCCGTGGATCTGCATGTAAGGATTTAACACACCGAGCCAAGGAGCACTTTGGCTCACAAACCTATGATTTATTAATAAGTCTTCATTTCTGCTGTTGAATTGGTGACAACACAGATTGAGGCCTTCTCGTCTGCGGCTCAGACTTGGAGCTCCATCTTGAAGCCCAGAAGGGGGCGCTCAAGAATCCCATTTGAGGTTCTGACCCATCCATGGAAAGCCCATTTGTTCACTGAATAATGCCAGAATTAAATTAATTAAAACTTCACTTTATTCCTGCTGAGCTAAGTTTATAAAACCAAATATGTGTCGTTGATAAATCACATTTAAATACAGTAAATGTTGACAAAAGAGCAGAAGAGTGTCAGAAAAACTGCTGCAAATTATAAAAAGTATATTGAAAAGAGAAGCCCAGCCCAGTTTGAGGCGAATAAAAATGTTTTAATTGGAGCTTTTAATAAAAGACGATTTAATGTGGAAGGGTGTGCATCGTTGGAGACACCGGTCTGGATTTCAGAACGTCTAAAAGCAGTTAGTCCACCTCTCAACTGTTGTTTCAGTTATTCATTCAACATTTATTTAGACAGGTTAATCTCATTGAGCCTCGAGGACTCATTTACAAGAGAGACCTGTCTACAAATTAAAGAATGATGACAACAGCATCAGTAGAATTTGCTTAAACAATCAACATGCATGCTCAATAATCCAGGTAGAAAAATCCCAAAAAGCTACCGGTAAGTCTGGTCCTCTGGACATTCAAAAAACAAAACAAGAAAAACTGCTGCAAATTATAAAAAGTATATTGAAAAGAGAAGCCCAGCCCAGTTTGAGGCGAATAAAAATGTTTTAATTGGAGCTTTTAATAAAAGATGATTTAATGTCTTTAGTCTTTCTTTAGTTTTAGCAGGTCGCTTTCGTAAATGAGCCATGAGGCTCAATAAGATTTACCTGACTAAATAAAGGTTGAATGAATGAATGAATGTGGAAGGGTGTGTGTGCATCGTTGGAGAAATGTCTTCTTCTTTTTTTTGAATGTCCAGAGGACCAGACTTAGCTTTTTTGGAATCAACAGACAAACATAAGAGAGAAATACAGAATTTTTTTTATTTTTATGAATTTATGAATTTTATGAATGAATCTATCATAAAATGCACTGGAAACCAAGATAATTATTTAAAATGTGTGCAACACGTTTGCTCCTGCGTTTAAGCTACTTCTATTAACATGTTTTGCCACTAAACTGCAAATATTTCAGCACATCAACACTGTGCTCATCTTTTCGCCTTTTCAGAGTGAGAAGAGTAACGACGAGACAGTTCAAGTTTACTGCAGGGCGAAGGTCAAAAGAGCTAAAGAAAACAAAAAAGAACAATATACTGTAAATGTAATGTAAACGCCTGACAGCAGGAGGTCTGGATGTCAACAACAAACTAAAAAAAGGTTGGGACACTGTGCAAAATTTAAATAAATAAAATAAATAAAAGTCTTTCAGTGTTCAGTGCAGTTGTTCTAAAATCTGTGTAAACTTTTCTGCAATGGTGCAATGGTGTACCCCCATACCGTCAGAGACGCTAGCTTATGAACTGAAAATCGGCTGGATGGTCGTTCTCCTCTTTAATACAGAGGGCGTGGTGACCTCTTGTTTGCACATTTGTTTGTTTCCTGAACAAATTTTAAATTTAAATCCATCCGACCACAGAACAGTTTTCCACGTTGCCTCAGTCCATTTCAAACGAGCTTCGGTCCAAAGAAGATGCTCTATTCACGTTGTTCGCATGTGACTTCTTTGCATGACAGAATTTTATTCTGCTTTTGTGGATGACACAGCAATCTGTGTTTACAGACAATAATAATAATAATAATACTGTAATAATGAATTCAATTTATAACGCACTTTTCATTAATGAAAATCTCAAAGTGCTAACAATGATTTGTTGACTTGTCCCTGCAGGGCCTGGAGATCACGGACATCCAATACGTGTGTGAAGGATGGACAGGAGAGGGAGTACAGGACCCGGGTTGAGCTGCAAATCCAACCATCATCAGTAAAACAAAGGAAATGCTAGTGGACTTCAGAAGTTCTGGGCCTACCCTGAACACATTCTCAATGGAGGGGGTCAGAACCTACAAATATCTGGGCATACAACTGGACAACTGGCTGGACTGGTCCGTGAACATGGACTGCCTCTACAGGAAGGGTCAGAGCAGGCTCTACTTCCTGAGGAGTCTTGGGTCCATCAGTATCTGCAGGAAACTGCTGATGATGTTCTACTGGCAGCCAGTGTCCTCTTCTGTGCTGTGGTGTGTTGGGGAGGCAGCATGAAGAGGATGCAGGGCGACTTGACAGACTGGTGAGGAAAGCTGAGCTGGGCCTTCAGTAAGCTGCTGTCCATCATGGACCATGCTGAACATCCTCTGCACGACGCCATCATGAAGCAGAGGAGCTCCTTCAGTCCCAGCCCTGCTCCACAGACAGATTCAGGAAGTCTTTTGTCCCACAAGCCATCAGACTGTTCAACTCCTCCCCGTACGGTAAAAATAGAGCCTTGTAAATCTGTGGTGCCCCTAACTTATAAAAGAGTACAGTATATATACATATATACCGG